>BQNB010112664.1:10347-22104 GCA_026074375.1 Tanacetum coccineum | reverse complement strand
ACCAACACGTGAAACCGTCAACAAATGTTCTACTTTCGTGGTTCAGAATTTTGTTTGAAGCCTAAAAGTAGTAAAGTTATATTCTTTCCATCTTTAACAAACCTGTAAATGTTATCTTTACCATCATGAATTGTTTCCAAGTCATATTGCCATGGATGACCAAGTAACAAGTGACAAGCATTCATGTCAACCACGTCACACATAACTTCATCCTTGTAAAACTTGCCAATGGATAGAGGTACACGACATCTTTTGGTCACTCTTATCCCTGCACCATCAGTAATCCACACAATACTATACAGTTCAAGATGCTTCTCAACAGGTAGTTTCATCTTATGAACTAAATCACGAGATATTATATTCTCACAACTACCACCATCAATAATAAAATCAAATATATGATTAGAAATTGTGCACCTAGTTCGGGATAGCATATTGCGTTGTGTATCCACTATATTAGGCGCAAGTAACACCTTTTGAACTATGAAATTTGGCAAGTTGCCTTCGCCTCCATCTGGTCCATACACACCATCGTCTTCCTTGAAGTCATCTTCATACTTGTTCTTGTTTTTGTCGTATTCAGCCAAATTAACTTGTCAACATGGTTGTGTACAAACATTTGATCTATGCCCTAGTATACCACACCTATAACATTTATCTCCTATTGGTCTCGCGTAAGGATTCATCATTGTTTTCTTTCTAGCCTCTTTTTTTCTGTTTGTTCATTCTAAATAGTATTTGAGCTAGAACTAGTTATGGAAATAATCTTTAAGGGCTATTTTGAGGTCTCACCTATAGATCGACGATTCACCTCGCCCTTAAAGTTTCCTCTTAAGCTCATGGCTTCTGCCCTCTGTGCTATGTTATGAGCCTCACTTGAACTCAATATTACCTAACATCCGATCTTCTCACGTATAGTTGGCTTTAGTCCATAAAGATACCTTGATATTTTTTGTCCTTCAGTTTCCATCAAATTATTCTGCGAGGATAAGCGCAAAAATTCCGCCGTGTAATCCGCAACAGACTTTTGTCCTTGCCTTAACGATTGATATTGCTCAAATAGAAACTGGTCATAATCTGGAAGAAGAAAACGACCCATCAACATCCTCTTCATCTTTGGCCAAGATCGAGTAGGTTGTTTACCTAATCATTTGTGTTAGTTCTGGACTTGTTCCCACCATGAAGAAGCCCCTCCCTTTAACCGATAAGATACTAGTTTAACTTGTATATTTTTTGAGATTTCAGCAAACTCAAAAAACCTCTCTACTTCCGCTATCCAATCTAAAAAGTCTTCGATATTAAGGTTTCCGTTAAAGAATGGTAGATCCACCTTTAAATGAAAGTCATCTCGTTGATTTTTTTGCTTCGCGAGTTCATGATCTACTTCAAAAAGCCCTTCAAAATATCTCCTAAAGAATCATCATCATCATCGTTATAAGGATTAAGATGTTGTGGTCGATGTTTGTTTTGTTGTTTAAATTCATGATATTGTTGTCATAGATGTTGTTGAAGTTGTGGTGCTATTTGACGATGTTGTGATGGATGATTATGAGATTGTGGTTTTCGCTGGTGTTGGAATGTTGGTTGGTTATGAGGCTGTCGAAGAGTGAAACTCCCGAAGTCATCATCACCTCCCCAACCTTCTAAAATTTGTCGTAACTTTTTTAATTCTGCTTTAGTGTGTTCCACACGAGTGGTTAAATTTTGAAGCATCATAGTGATGTTATCGTTCCCTTTGAGCACGTCAGAGAGACTTTTATCCCTATTGTTTTTATCGCCGGTCATCACAACAGAAACACCCTTACTCTGGTACCAATTAATGCGGTATGGATAGTTGAAAAGACAAACGATCTGCACAAACAAAGATTGTAAAACGAATTAACAGAACATAAGCGAATTATTAAAACAAAAAGCACTAATGTTTTGCATATAACTGAATGAATATCCCAATGTCACGTACATAGTGAAACGCCCAGATTTTTTTAAACTCATTTCATTTATAATATATAACATGTCTAAAATCCGTATACTTTAATAAAATAAGCGGAAGCGTAACTTTTACAAGTAAACGGGCTTATTCCAAACGCCCCTTTAAAAATCGTAACTAAGTACATTACTTGTACTATAAAAACCTGTTATTGATACTGACTTGCTTTAGGGCATTCCAAACTGATAACAAATGATGGAAATGAGAAGCTCGCTACCTAACTCACGAGCAACACTATTTTTACCCATAATGCCCCCATCTAACACATAGCTTGGTCTCATCTTACAAACCTGCAAAACATGAAACTGAGAACGGTAAGTCATTGCGACTTAGTGAGATAACAGAAACTGTTCTGAATCATAAAATAAAATATGAGCTGAACATCAGCATGATGTTTTCTGCATAAGTCCCGTGTCCATCCTGAGAGACTTTGATACATGGCTACAAGCATATATTTGGATTCTAACTGATTCTAACTTATTACTGGATGTGAATTCGTAAGTATTTATTCTGGCTAAGTGTTTATAGCACATTCCTCTGAGGCTATTTCTGAACTGGCTACTGACTGAGTAATAAAGCTATCTATAAACTGATTTCTAATTAATAATAATCCAGTAATCATTAACTGTATGAAAGCTACATATAGTACTGTTTTGTAAAGCGGAATTCTAATACTAGCAGTCTAACTGATATTAAAGCTATGTATTAAACTTACAACTGAAACTGCATGCATAAAGCATGATACTGAATAAGTACATATCATACTATTTCGACTACCTGAACAAATTACTATAAGTACATAGCATGATATTAATTGGGTGCATGAGCTACATAAAGCACAATACTAACTGACTACATTGAGTGCATAAGACAATATACTGGCTGAGTACATATAAAACATTGGCTGAGTGCATAAGCATAATACTGAGCGCGTAAACCACATACTGACTGAGTGCGTAAAGCACATACTGGTTGAGTACGTAAAGCACATACTGGGTGCATAACTGACTAATTGCGTAAAGCACATACTGGCTGAGTGCGTAAAGCACATACTGGGTGCATAACTGACTGAGTGCATAAAGCACATGTTGGCTAAGTGCGTAAAGCACATACTGGCTGAGTGCGTAAAGCACATACTGTTTGAGTGCGTAAAGTACATACTGGGTGCATAACTGACTGAGTGCGTAAAGCACATGCTGGCTGAGTGCGCAAAGCACATACTGGCTGAGTGCGTAAACACTTCGTGCGCCAAACTGAATGCATAAAGCATTTATCCCCATTTGGGACTAACTAATGTGCATAAAGCACTATTATTCCACACAGGATTGACTGAGACTAAGTTTATTAATAAACTGTTCTGAGTCTAGAATTGTTCACACGCAATATTCATATATAATTTAAGGTTGAGCTATGACAAAATACCGAGTATGACCCAACAGGTCACCATAATACTAAATATTACTCAATGGTCAACATATACTGAATATGACCCCCAACGGGTCGCCATGATACTAGATATGACCCAACGGTCAACATAATACTAAATATGACCCAACGGGTCAACATATACTGAATATGACCTAACAGTCAACATATACTGAGTATGACCCAACGCATCAACATATACTAAATATGACCCAATGGTCAACATATACTGAATATGACCCCTAACGGGTCAACATTTACTAAAAATATGAACCAATGGTCGAATATGACACAACGGGTCAACATATACTAAATATGATAACGTGGCTCAACATGATATTCAATATGATAACATGGGTCAAAAGATACTAAATATGACCACAGGGGTCAACGTGATACTAGATATGACCACATGGGTCAAAATGATACTAAATATGACCACACGGGTCAACATGATACTAAATATGACCACACGGGTCAAAATGATACTAAATATGACCACACGGGTCAACATGATACTAAATATGACCACACGGGTCAAAATGATACTAATATGACCACACGGGTCAAAAAGACACTATATACCACACGAGTCGAAATGGTACTTGACTTGCATGTTTCACCACTAAGGTTACGTGAATAGATCTTGTGTATTACTCGTGACATAACAAGACATATAGATATACCAAGCACACTTAATCTACTACCATCTTGCACTAAACATGAAATGCTCCTATATTCGGAGCTAAATTAAACCGTTACTCACCTCGGTTGGCTTACGCATTCCTCGGGCATATCTTGACTTCTGAGATAACCTAAAAACATAAACATATCATTCTATGGTCATTAGAACTTACTATAATGTCCGTGCACATGATCTACATCATTTTGCTAACTTTTTGCAACTCTCGGAGTGAATTTGAGAGCTGATTTTGACAGTCTGTTGTAATTTGCTGCTGACCAACTTAAATTCTTAATTAACAGATGAGGCTAGTTGCTCATGAAATTAAAGCCATAATCCATCATCTGATTCTGTATCCATAGTACTTGCCCACAACAGTTAGCAGCTGCAACATATGCTGCCTTAGTAGTAGAATTTGCCACAATTGTCTGCTTCTTGCATTGCCAAGATATCAGTCTTCTACCAAGAAATTGACAACCACCTGCTGTTGATTTTCTGTCAAGATTGGCTCCTCCATAATTACTGTATGAGAAAGATCCTAGTTCAAAAGGAGAATCCCTATGATATTTGCTTAATTGTATATGTAAATTACCCGGGATTTTGCCAAATAAAAGCAATAAAAATGCCAAAAGAATAGAAAATGTGTGCTTTTGTGTCCAATTGTGCAGGAAAGGATTGAAAAGACAAAAAGAAGCAAAAACAGTCAGAAACCAACAAGAAACGGGAAAAAGACAAAGACAAGAGCAAAGGGTGAAGAATTTTCAAGCCGGATCAGCCCGATACAGCAATAAAGGAAATCAAAGGTCAACACAATAAAGTCAAAGGCCAATTATGACAAGTGTGCAAAGATTCAAGGGCTGTTTTGAAGTTTTAAAGATTCAAGGACCAAAGTTGCAAATAAGAGGAAAGTTGCTTTATAAAGGAAGAAGAAGAAGGAAAAACACAAGGGCTAGTTCTGTCATTTTCAAACTTGTTTCTATAACTACAACTTGGGCGCATGATCATCATCAAAAAACCTCCTAAATGATCATAGTAAGCATTTCTTCATGCTTCTGTTTTCTAGCTCTTATTCCCTCTGCAAAAACACACATACACGTGAGAGGCAATTCGTCAAGGGCGTTACCACAAGAGGCTTGGCAATTCAAGTGAAAGTTTCTTAGACTAGTCCCAGCGGGGAAACTTACTTCACCTTCTTGGCTTAGGCTTGCAACTTCACTTACTTTATGGCCTTGCCGCCTTTTTCTAGCAGAAGCTAAGCGCTTGAAAAGCGCGCTAAGAAAGGTCTTCATTAGTTCGTAAACCGATTGTATACCACCACTGATAAACACCAGAATAGGCGATATTCACTGGCCCAAGAGACGTAAAATATTCCGAGAGTTAAGGCGGAACCACGAAGTGAAAACGAACAAAGTAAAAATATTTCTACATTAATTGGGATACTTTTCTGAAAATTTTAAATTATGTACGGTACAAGACGAATATTAATTATAAACATTGATCGTAAAGATTTTACGTAAAATACGAAAAATGCGCGTAACACGAAAAATAAAAACGAATGTAATAAAATTATTTCTATGGCATTTTGAAAATATAAGCGTCGATGCTTAACGTAGAATTCGTCAGTTCTTTGTAAACGTCACGTAAATTACAAATTTAAGCCCTAATTCTCCCGGTTAGTCGTGAGTTCATATCTCAACATAAAAATGAAAAATATAATTAATACTCGAGAATAAAATAACGACCTGAAATTGACGGATTGTCACAGACCATATCTGAATTGCTTACTAATTCTGCTATACTATTATGATACTACTTTTCTGAACTCTGAATCTGAGTTGTTCTGTTCTGCTAATCTATATTACTGATGATATACTAGACCTTACTAAAATCTGAGTTACAAGCGAATACTGGAATCGATGAGGCATATAAATTTCTATCTGTTTCTACTATTCATGGTCGTATGATTTCTGATTCTAAATCTAACTGAATCATGATTCTAGTCTGTTAAGATTACGTCTCATCTACGCTTACTGTTGTATAAATTTCCTCGAGACATTATATGATCCCAATAAATCCATGTTATATGATGTAACTATTATCACGTTGGCTAGACGTCATAATACTCGCATCAAATAAACATGTCTTTATTGCCATCATACTCTACCTTGATTCATTAATAAAACTATGAGCTTACAATCATGTTCTGCTATCATGTTAATCTGCTAATCTGCTGCTAACTTTGTACTTTCGTTCATGCATTCTGTTACTAATCGCATACTGGTGCGATAACATGACTACTGATTATAGCATACTATGCATGCTAAGTCTGATTCCGACATTCTGCACTTCTTAACATGATATTTTATGTTTCTGATATTCTGGTTCTAATCATGATTCATACTGCTTTATTTTTGTCATTCAACTGTCTAACATGTACTACACATGATTTCTGATTTCTATCATATACCGGGATACTAAGCATGGTCTAATAATGCACTTAACCTTGTGCATTCTAACTCTGTTTCGCTTACTGAGCGATTATTTCACTACTTGTAACTCTTTGTTCATGCATATCTGTTACCAATCCGCATCACTGAGTTGCAATAACCTGACCTGCTCTGATTATAGAGCATACTATACAACGCATGCAAAGTCTGATTTCTGACATTTGCAACTTTTGCACATGATATTCTGTTTCCGATATTTCTGTTTTTCTTAATCGATGAATATTCATGTTGTTTTAATTTTTATCATTTGGCCTGCTAACATGTATTACACAATGATTTCCTATATTCTCTATCATATACTGGGATACTAAGCATGGGTCAATAAATGCACTTAACCATTCTGTCGCAGTCTCTAACTATGCGTTGCGCTTTCTAAGTGAACCATTTCATCACAACTTCTGCACATGACTATATATAACCTTTATTACTTATAGAACGCGAATTTTGATTCTTCTTTATCTATACTGTCTTAGTGAGCTACCTTAGCTAGCTAACCTTAAACTTATGGGAGGAGATGAAAATCTTAGATCGAACTAGTATTGCTTGCTCCTAATGGTGGGAGGTTTGATCCTTTACCAAGCCAATGGTAATTTAGTATGCAACACAGTAAAATGCCGATTGCATTACTTAGACATTATTCCGTCTGCTTCTCCTGTCCACTCTCAATTATCTCGAAGAAACATTCAGACTCTTCTAACATACCCGATCAGATTATCGACAGCAATGCCACACTCTCACGCGCATCACAATGTCGCAAGTAAGTAATGACTTTCGTGCTTTACACTCACGAGTACTCAGACTACGAGATGTGTTGCAAATTGCTTCTTTAAAGAGTAGTTCATACCCCAATACTGCTAGTGTCTAGGTAGAAAAGTCCTATTTGCTTGGAGGACAGAGCAAATATCCCAAGTGTAGGGGTGAAATTGATGAGTGTCAATTTATACACTTTTATCGTGTCATTTAACTCCCTAAAATCAAGCATATATTGCCAAAAATAGGTACTTAAAAATTGTTCTTTCAGTATTTACCTTTGGAAGGCATCTTACGCGGAGGAAATGACCACAATGTATCGCTGGCGCGTCGACACTCACTTCTCGAAAGACCGCACACTTATGAGTCATGCTACACTAGATACACTATATCACTACACGCCATCACCACTAGCGCCAACAGCTGCACTCTCGCTCCCGATCAACACTCTTCTACGACACCTTATTTCTGCGTAAGATTGCACACCACACACACTATCAAAATCCTCACTGACTGCCGACGCAATGACTGTTATACTTCTCTGCGAGTCAGCATGATGTATCTAGCGATCTCTTGTCTCACAAGAAATTAGACAACCTAATGGCAATATAGCTTCTAGAATCTTTATGCACATCTAGCCACACAGACACCATAAATCTAACTATTACCATGACAGACATCGAGCGCGTCAGTCCTTCACAACCAAATAAGCACAGTACGCGATACATGATTTTTCATATAGATAATTTAATGATGTAGGGTTTTATGTGTGAAACTTTAGAGTAAAACAAGGGGAACGTACACTAGTTGCATTTGCATATCTATTAGGTGCGGTTTTTTAGGGCCTACAAAACCCTATTGTACCTCTTTCTATCATACTAAACTGTCTAATAAAGTCGGCCCTTGCGATATTAAGCTCTTTAATTTTATTTGGTCAATATATCTATGATAAAAGAAGGAAATGACCCATGAGCAATTGAGATCATAAGGCCCAGTGTAGGAACTCGGCCCAAGCCCACTCAACTGCCCAAAACATTAACAGCTTACCGCTCTACTTAATAAAACTATGTATCAAATCTTACAAAAACAAAAAAAACTTGTAATGGTAATAAGCTTTAGATTGTTTAAATGATCATACATTTTTGAATAAGTTGCTGAACGACCTCATTTGGTAATTATCACATAAACAATAGTTAGACGGAAATCATAAGATTGTCATTATCATATTCACTTACATAGTATTTACACGGATAGCGTTGTATAACATGTATAGTCTCTTGACTTTGTTTGACGCATATAGCGCCTAATTAGTCGAAAACCCTAAACCCCCTGGTTAAAATTAAATGGTCGTTATAGTAAGAGAATGTGGGTGTTAAGGATTTCCATGTTACGATATATCTACGGTAAAACAAGTCAAGACACTATACGTGTTGCCGTGTTGGTCTACACTAACCATACAAACATATCCATGTAATTTACTCAGACCCTCGTGATTATGAAAACTGATTTACTAAAAATGGAGTATACACTACCTTTGATAAGTTGTTACTATAATTTTTGTGGATAATAAACTAGAAATTTTCTATCTTTTTTTCCCTCACAGTTTACAACTTTTTGATGCAAGTGTGGTAGTTCACAAACGTATATTAGACGAGGACCACATAATTGATTTATAGTAGATACGCTCACATTCAGTAAACCGAAAAAAGACCCCTCTGTCACTAAAGTAGCTAAAGCTAGTTAGCTAGATACACATAATAGGTACTTGTCATAGCATGTTAAGTAGTAGCAACAACAATAAACCAAAACTAAAAAGAGAGCCTAGGCAGATGATTACACAAATCAACATTAACGTCGAGATAGTTCACTAGAAAACCGAATAGCATAGTATAACTTCAAGCCGATTTTGATCTCACAATTGTCCATGCCCCTTCAGCAACCGGTAGTAGCACACCATTTCCATTCGGCAACATCTCATCAGGAATGGACGTGTACACCGTAAGGTAAACTTCCCTTAGGTGACTTGTCCTCAAATCTGATTAGGCTCGTCGATAGTGGGGACCGCAAGACCAAGCTGAAGGCGCATGGAAAATTGTGAGATCAAAATCGGCTTGAAGTTATACTATGTTATTTTGCTTTCTAATGAACTATATCTCCATGGCTGTCCCTTCTGGAAAAGTAGGCAAAAAGATGTTGGTCTCCATCAAAGCACCTGAACACAACAAAATAAGTCATCCACACAAGACCAAGTGAATGAGTGGAGACTTTTGACTTCTTAGGTCAAAGCATAGTAAATAGTTGATGTTTCACTCAATCCAGCTAGGGGAATGAGTCGAGGACAAGATGGGTCATGGGTCATAACAGAAATAAGACTTGAAAACCACCTATCGTGAAACGCCCAGATTTTTTTTAAAACTCATTTTGTTTATAATATATAACATGTCTAAAATCCGTATACTTTAATAAAATAAGCGGAAGCGTAACTTTTACATGTAAACGGGCTTATTCCAAACGCCCCTTTAAAAATCGTAACTAAGTACATGACTTGTACTATAAAAACCTGTTATTGATATTGACTTGCTTTGGGGCATTCCAAAATGATAACAAATGATGGAAATGAAAAGCTCGTTACCTAACTCACGAGCGACACCATTTTTACCCATTATGCCCCATCTAACACATAGCTTGGTCTCATCTTACAAACCTGCAAAACATGAAACTGAGAACGATAAGTCATTGCGACTTAGTGAGATAACGAAAACTGTTCTGAATCATAAACTAAAATATGAGCTGAACATCAGCATGATGTTTTCTGCATAAGTCCCGTGTCCATCCTGAGAGACTTTGATACATGGCTACAAGCATATATTTGGATTCTAACTGATTCTAACTTATTACTGGATGTGAATTCATAAGTATTTATTCTGGCTAAGTGTTTATAGCACATTCCTCTGAGGTTATTTCTGAACTGGCTACTGACTGAGTAATAAAGCTATCTATAAACTAATTTCTAATTAATAATAATCAAGTAATCATTAACTGTATGAAAGCTACATATAGTACTATTTTGTAAAGCTGAATTCTAATACTAGCAGTCTAACTGATATTAAAGCTATGTCTTAAACTTACTACTGAAACTGCAAGCATAAAGCATGATACTGAATAAGTACATATCATACTATTTCGACTACCTGAACAAATTACTATAAGTACATAACATGATATTAATTGGGTGCATGAGCTACATAAAGCACAATACTAACTGACTACATTGAGTGCATAAGATAATATACTGGCTGAGTACATATAAAACATTAGTTGAGTGCATAAGCATAATACTGAGCGCGTAAAGCACATATTGACTCAGTGCGTAAAGCACATACTGGTTGAGTGCGTAAAGCACATACTGGGTGCATAACTGACTAATTGCGTAAAGCACATACCGGCTGAGTGTGTAAAGCACATATTGGGTGCATAACTGACTGAGTGCGTAAAGCACATACTGGGTGCATAACTGACTAAGTGCGTAAAGCACATACTGGCTGAGTGCGTAAAGCACATACTGGCTGAGTGCGTAAAGCACATACTGGCTGAGTGCGTAAAGCACATACTGGCTGAGTGCGTAAAGCACATACTAGCTGTGTGCGTAAAGCATATACTGGTTGAGTGCGTAAAGCACTTACTGGCTGAGTGCGTAAAGCACATACTGGCTGAGTGCGTAAAGCACTTACTGGCTGAGTGCATAAAGCACTTACTGGCCGAGTGCGTAAAGCACTTACTGGTCAAGTACGTAAAGCACTTACTGGCCGAGTGCGTAAAGCACTTACTAACTGGGTGCGTAAAGCACTTACTAACTGGGTGCGTAAAGCACATACTGGCTGGGTGCGTAAAGCACTTACTGGCTGAGTGCGTAAAGCACATACTAGCTGAGTGCGTAAAGCACTTACTGGCTGAGTGCGTAAAGCACATACTGGCTGAGTACGTAAAGCACATACTGAGTAAGCGCATAACTGATTGAGTGCGCTTGAGTGAATGCATAAAGCATTTATCCCCATTCGGGATTGATTAATGTGCTTAAAGCACTATTATTCCATACAGGATTGACTAAGACTAAGTTTATTACTAAAATGTTCTAAGTTCGGAACTGTTCACACGTAATATTCATATATAAATTAAGGCTAAGATGAATATGACTCAACTAATCGCCATAAAACTAAATATTACCTAATGGTCAACATATATTGAATATGAACCAACAGTTCGTCATGATAATAAATATGACCCAACGGGTCGCCATAATACTAAATATGACCCAACGGTCAACATATACTGAATACGAGACAACGGGTCGCCATAATATTAAATATAACCCAACGGTCAACATATACTGAATACGACACAACGGG
>BQNB010112663.1:0-22104 GCA_026074375.1 Tanacetum coccineum | reverse complement strand
GAGTAGCTCTCACTGGTGTAACGGAGTGACCCAACGGATATATATCATGTCGGATTCGGATGTTGCGGGTTAGAACATCATCACAGGCAATGTGGCAATATTTATATTGCATTCATACATGTCGACCTTCGGTGTCATGAGCTTAGGGAAACGTAATTACATTTGTGATGTTTGCATATGTTGCATTATCATACACTTGAAAATTTTATGGTCCAACATTTCATTTACATAAACCTATGAATTCACCAACTTTATGTTGACGTTTTAAGCATGTTTTTCTCAGGTCAATGATGCACGAGGTGCACAAGATACATTGGGATAGTCTTTTGGGTATCATGCATAAATATTTGGAGTCAATATATTTCAGGACGATTGTTATGATCTAGAATCTTTATTTCAATTGTTGAACTATTTAAGCCTTTGTGCTTTGTATCAAACAATTTCAACAAATCCAATGTATCATATTTTAAACGACTCTTTTTGAGGTCGTTCTCATATCTTGTGCTATTGATCTGTAATGTAATGCTCCCGAATTCACATTATTCCGCTACGACCCAATTTGGGGGTGTTACACTGCTAGTAATTGGTGCAGTCATGAAGGCCAAGTTTTAACTACCACTAGATGTACTAACAGTTTCCTTTACCTTTTGTTCAACAATTTTGAAATTGTTGTACAAATCATCTATGCTCATAGTCTCAACTTCAGGCTTAGTCATCCAAACAACTACATGAGTGTTCCACTCAGGTGGTAAGCTGCTTAAAAATTTTAAGTTTAAGCTTTATAGACCACTAGATTGCCATCACTAGAAGTCAAGAGCAATAGGGGCATTAAGCCATAAACATCAATGAATTCAGAATCATAACATGTGCCAAGTCAAATTCTAACCACCATCTTTCTTGTAGCCTCGTTCCTCTGCAACATAAGCAATGTGACTTTTATCAGGGCTCCATGAAACACCCTCAAACCTGACCCATCAGAAATAATAATTCAATGCCTCTTCCGAAATGAATAAAATTTTCTTAAAGTTCCACTTCAGGCTACGATCTCCATACATGGAGTGGTTTACACAAGAACTTGGGAGTAATCTTGTCATTTTCTTAATGTTCTACTTCAGGCTCTAAACAAGGGTCATGTCAGGCCAAGGATCATGAATAAAGGAGTGATTCAGAGTCTGATGATTAATCATTTGCAAAAATCTATCACTCCACATGTTAAAGAAGATGGGAGGTCTTTCAATTGGTAGTCCTTCTATTAGCAACCTCATAATGCTTTCGAAGTCGTGGTGGCGATTACGAACTGAGCCTAATCCTCTACACAGTACAATCATCAAATAAATATTTGGGATTGGGGGTGGCACATTTGATCCTATTCACTACTCTTTTATAGTCAAAGATCCTTGGAAAAGTATTAAAGGTATCTTACAAGCGGGGGGGGGGCGGGGGGGGGGGACGCGGCGGATAGGGGGAAGGGGGGGGGGGGCTTGCCTCTGTTCCTAAATTAGTGTTCATACTTATCTGATAGTTAGGTAATAACATAATTAATCTATAGAAAGACGTATGGGTTAAAGATGGTACATGGCCAAAAGAGTTTCCAAGACTCTTCATGTTAAAAAACTGGTCCTGATTGTTGTACCATGGTGACCAAAACTGTATTATCAACGATCAATACGACCTTAACCAAACACTACCAATTTGGGATGGCTTAAAACCTATAGTTACTTGCTAGAGTGTTTGTATACACTAATCCAATTTAACCAAAATGATAATAATAATAAACCCATGACATTAAAATCACAAAATCTGTATCAAAACAAAGAAAGTCTAATACACAAATTTACATTAGATAATTATGCAAAGTAAGAGACGCGAAACTTGGAAAACCTGTACTATAAAACTCCATTCTTAACTGGTTTGGTACTTTGGTTATCTGTTTTCTTTCTAGGTCCTCGGTCTCTCTTTAACACCAGTTTGGTTTTCGGGTTTGAGCCGGTTTCTATGTCGTTCTTGGAGGTTTGCCAACCACCTAACAAGTTACTTAAGCATTTAGCGCAAATCAACCCAAATTAAACTGACAAGCTCTAATGATCATGCCTAATAATATACTCAAGTAGCATTGAGCAAAAATCATATCATTCTTTGTCCATAGAGAGTTGAGAGTTGGAGTATAGATCACACAAGGCAGAGGGTTAATGAAAGATGTTTTACTTATTCCAGTAGGAATATCTGTTGCCCATAGAGAAGCTTAATACTCCAAACATTAACATGACTAAAAGTAGACATTTATAGAACAAACTATTACGCTGATAAAATAATGCCAATAATTGAGGCCTCACAGTTCCAAGGGTTAGCAGACTCTTATTTATATAAGCTCCTTCTTTTCAACGAACACCAGTCATTTCAGCTTTATAGCTCTCAGAACCCGCCAGATCTATGAGGTTCTGCAATCAAAGGTGAAATGAAGACTGGTTAATAAGTGATTTAAATAAATAGGAGATCATATTGTTTCTGAAATAGAACACAAATGTTTTATTTCTAACAAATATATGCATGTCATCTGTAACAGTAATGTAGCAAAAAAGTATTCAAAACAAAGTTTAAGACAATTACGAACCCAGCACCAAACAGAAATGAAAAAAAATGAAGGTAATGCATACCAAGTGTGAATTGTAACGACCCAAACCCGCTCCGAAGAGTAGCCGAAAACGTTTCTAATCATGGTGTTCATTATCTAAGCATAATAAAGGCATAAAGTCATAATTGATAACGTAGAACAGGTGGAAAGCTGGAATCAAAACATGGCTCCCAATTATGAGATCAACATAATAACGTAAATGAAGTCTAAAGGATGAATACATCGTGTCCAAGATAGTATAGCACATCAAAATGTTTGCGATAAAAGAAAGGAAGCTAAATGGGTCTTTTCCTAAGCACACACTCTCTCAAGCCCAATCTCCCTCTAATATTGCGTTTAAGAAAGTGAAAGAATACGGGCTGAGTATATCGCTCAGTGGCACAGATATACTAACAATGTAAGTAATAAGTATGAATCTGGATAAAAAAATATAAAGCAGCGGAAAGATCTTGAGTGTCATGAGGAAACCTGGGAGAATGGTCATGAAGAATGGGAAATAAACATGTAAAATCATGGTAATACGAAGTAAAGATGTCATAAGATATCATGGATAGTATAGACATAATAACAAGGAATGCCCACGAGCTCATATAATCTACATGTCATAATAATAATTGTCGGTGAATCATGACATATAATAGAGGGGCTGCCTTCAAACATGTTAATAGAGGGGTGACCTCATATAAAAATAATGGGTGGGGATCAGCTCCAATGTGATGGGATGTAGAGCACACACCAACCAATCACCATGAACGTGTAAACATGTAAACTAGGATGCACCCATACGCCCCTGAATAATAATGGCCAAACATGAAATATAATCTGGTAACATGAAAAGGGACGCCGCGTGAAATCACTCTCAACGCGAAAGAGTCGTGACACAGGTGCCTCATGTGTCACGGTCATGGTACCTCCATGACTAGGTGGTAAGTCATGTAAATCATGGTCATGCGTATATATAGCTCGGGCAATAGAATAAGTCTTGAAATCAAACATGTAAAGGATCATGGCAAAAGACATAAAAATGGGGAAGCATAGCAGTTCTGGGGATGAATCATGAAAAGAAAGAATGTCCTTACTGAAAGGACGGAATATCCGTACCTTATGTCCAGCAGTAACGGAAAGAGATGGATAAGAAGATGGAAGCTACTCCTGCTTAATGCGATCTACATGTTAAAGGACATATATAAGTTACTTGTTCATGATTAAGGTTACTTTCCATTTTTAGCAACTTTCTATTTTTAGCAACTTTCTATTTTTAGCATGATTCCTTGATTAGTACGTTCCATGATTAACATATTCCATGATTAATATGTTTCATGATTAGTATTCCTGTTATATTGGGTACTTTCCAAAAATAGCAGCTTCTAATTATAGTAAGTTTCCAAACATAGACTTTCCTTAATTAACTTTCCATAATTGATAACTTTCCTGATTTAATAAGTTTCCATAATTAAACTTCCCAAAATAGACTTTCAAAAAAAATAGCAGGTTTCTATAAATAGCAGGTTTCTATAAATAGCAGGTTTCTATAATTAGCAGGTTTCTATAATTAGCAGGTTTCTATAATTAGCAGGTTTCTATAATTAGCAGGTTTCTATAATTAGCAGGTTTCCATTTCTGTATTTACAATCCAAATCCTTGATCTTACATAATTTACGTAATTAATCCTTTTAGTTATTAATTTAATTAAACATGATCTTTAATTATCCATTTTTGCAAAACAAGCCCTTATAATATCAAATATGGTATTTTCATACTTAATACTTTAATTACTGATCATACCTTGTACTTTTCATAATTTACACTTTTAGTCCCTCAGTTTTAAATACAATTCGAATTATATATATATTATATATAATTAATCATGTTTAACCCATAACAATTATCAAATGACATTTATACCCTTCCACTTATTTTTCTCAGAATCTATACATTATATTAACATGCCATAATCAGCCCCAAAGTTTCAGAAATTACAAAACAAGTCCTTATACTTTTAAATAGCAAATCGGGTAACAATTAAATCACTAAAACCCTAATTGAATTTTCCCCCAATAATTACACAATTTTTATACATTCATTAGCATGTATTGGACCTGGGAAAAATATAAAAACCCTAACCCTAATTCGTTTTTCAATTATTTCTTCCTTTTTCTCTTTATTTCACAATTCGGCAAAACCATGAAATCCCAAATAATTATTTCGAGTTCCTCTAAAAATTATTTAGCATTTTATCTGACTTATACATGATATATACAAGCTGAGAAAAATATAAAATCGTTGGTAATAATTATTTAAATGCCGATTTCATTTCTTGCTAAAAATTAGGGTTTAGAACATGATTAACCTAAATCGACCCCTAGATCATGCATAATAATTTTTCTCATGAACATACTGAATTAACATGATGAAACTTGAGTTATAAAAATACCTTTGACAATTGTTGATGATTTTATGAATTTATGAAGGATTTTCGAGTCAATTGAGTACCATAAATCAAACCACACCTTAACCCAATGAACCAGAAATTTTCCTAGCTTCCCTTGATCTCCAAGAACCCTAGAAAAATCGTTCCTTGCTGGAGAAAATTTTGGATGCCTCCCTCTTGATTTTTCTTTGTGCCGAACTATGTGTTTTTAGGGTTTTGCAACATAAAATGATAAGATAAATATAGGAGACCTATATTTCTATAAAGTGGCCGAAATTTTTGATGTTTAAAAAAATAGAAATCAGATTTTATAGATTATCAAATTTATTTTGCTATTATCTTTACTTATTTAATTTACTTATTAATTATAATGTATATATATAACTATTATGTAAATTCGGCATACATTATATATATACATAAGTATTTATTTTTCTTGTATAACATAAAGTATTTTATTTTTACATAAATTTCATAATTGTTACTTGTTGCATTTTCATAATTTATAGCATTAAAATGAATTTATTTAAGCTTTTATGCATTTTTCTTTCATTAGGGGCATTTTGGTCATTTTACTCTTATTGAGATTTTTAGGTTTTACAATAAATCACGGGTGATTTCATAAATTTATTAATCGCATGTGAATTGACAAATTTATGTGTGATTTTTAAAGTAATACTCCCACATCCTAAAATTATTGTCCCCTATTGACTTTTTAAGTCTTTTTCTTTTGACTTTGATCTTAAATATTTGTGTTTATGTTATATAATACTTGATGAAAATCACAACTATAAAAATACATTTAAAAACCAATCGATTCATATACTTTTCATTAAGTATTATATAACACGAACAAAATATATTTAAGGTCGAAGTTGGAAGAAAAAGAAGTGAAAGTCAATAGGGGACAATAATTTTGGAACGGAGGGAGTAAATCACATGCGATTTTTTGAATCACGTGTGATTTTTTTTGGACGGAAATTTAAAAAAAAGTTCGTCGAAAGTATATAAAACTGCCCGTCTATATAAAGATAATTTAATTCTCTTCGCGATGGTATAATTAAATTTGCGTAACGATAAACGGTTTGAGAGGTATTTTAATTTTTAAAAATAGGATGAAAGTGGGGTTTTTAATTAAATTAACATAAGATTTAATCTAAGCCATTAGATGGAAATAAAATAGATGATTGAGATTGAAAGGATTGTTCTTTAATTACATATTGTTCTACATGGATCTTTTGTCACGCCTCTTAATGTTTTTTTCTTACTTTTTTATTTATTTTCTACTTTGTTATGAATTTGTTTATTTTGGTGTTTTTTTTCAATTTTTTTTTCACCTTTGTCTTTTGTATTAAAAGTATTAAATAGAATCATTGCATATATTTTGTTAAATAAAGAGTGTATAAAATGATATGTGACAATTCATTTTTTTTTAAATTGAAGGGTTCAGTTTCGGACTCATATATCTCAATTCTAACGCGGCTCATTTAGTTAATCATTTTAAAAAGTTCAGTTTAAACTATGACACATTATTTTTATCAAATAAACATGAGATTGCTTGTTTTGTTTAAAATATTTTTAACTTTAAATTGATTATATTATAAATTTTATTTTTTATATTTAATAAAGTTTATTTCTTGTCCTAATACAATCCTTTTATATTTAAATTGTAAAAGCTATAGTTTAACACATCTAGACATTTTTACCAAAACATACATTTTTATTTGATTCAGATTTCTCAACAACTTATTCAGATTAAGATGGAAATCAGATTCAGACTTTTCTATTGAACATTCAGATTCATATGTGTGAATCAGATTCAGATTCAGAGTCTCTTAATAAACAAACACCACCTAAGAGTTAAATCATGATTAATTCACACACGGCTAAAATTTGATGTATAAGAGCAAAGGGTGCAGTAACTTGCAAGTTATTGCCATATGTGCGTTACATCAGCTTTTTCTCACTTAAGAATTGCAAGATTGATCTTCTCATTGATGAATACGAGAAGTTCTCTATCTCCAATGAAGAAACTATTAATAGTGGCTTCACACGATTAAATGCTATTGTAACTAGTCTTAAATATTTAGATCTGGACTACTCCAACAAGAATCACGTGAAAACGTTTCTCCGTGCTCTACCATTAAAATGGAGAGCCAAGGTGACAACCATTGAAGAAGCCAAAGACTTGGCTACAGTTCCTCTTGCGAGCTAGTCGGCAACCTTAAGGTCTATGAAATGATCTTGGAAAATAATGGCATAGTTTCCAAGACCACTACAAAAGAAAAGATCAAGTCCTTAGCTCTTAAAGCTAAAGTCACTATGTAACAAACTAGTGATGATAGTGATAGTCAAGGAGGAAGTGATGAAGATGTAGATGAAAAAGAAGCCGAAGCATTCAAATTGATGGCTAGGAATTTCTGTAAGTTCTTCTGCAAGGGTAATCGATTCGGGCATGGCAATCGATTTGGTAATGGTGCCAATAGGTTTGGAAGAGGTCGCAGAAATAGCTTTGGTAACAAAGACGGTGAAAGCTCAAAACAAAAGGCAGTTTACTACAATTGCGGGGTAGAGGGCCACTTTGCTAGTGACTGTACAAAGCCCAAGGAGAATAAGGCTTTTGTCGGAAGAGCTTGGAGTGTTAATAAAGATGGTGACGAACCTAAAATGACGTAACTTGTCTCATGGCTATTGAATCTCAAGAGGTGTGTCTTATATGCAATCTACTACCAGACGATTGGATTATGGATAGTGGTTGCACTAAGTACATGATTGGGAATAGAAGATTGTTTACTTCGTATAAGGCGTATGATGGTGTACATGTTGCATTTGGGAGCAACCTAAAGGGAAATGTCGTCGGTGGAGGTAATATTAATCATGACTCCATTACAATTACCAATGTTCAGCATGTTAGTGTTCTAGCTTTTAACTTGAATAGCGTAGGTCAATTATGTGATGATGATTATGTAGTTATCTTTACTAAAGTAGATTGTACTATTCGTAAAAATGGTAAAACACTAGCTAAAGGACATAGGAGATATGGTCTATATACTTAAAAATTAAGAAATAACTCCAAACAACAAATTCGTCTTACATCCATGGTGGATAAATCAACGCTTTGGCATAGGAGCTTAGGTCACGCCAATATGCGGTTAGTTCAAAACATAGCTTCCAATGAACTAGTAAGGAACCTACCAAAGTTGAGGTTTGAAAGACACTTTTGTAATGCGTGTGGTTTAATGAGTCAAGGTAATGCAAATAATAAAACTAGGAATGAAGTGCCAACTACTAGGGTTTTAGAGTTGTTACACTTAGATTTGTTTGGTCCATCTCCAATTCAAAGTTACAGAGGCAGCTTCTACACTTTAATGATTGTGAATGATCACTTAAACTACACTTGGGTTGTGTTCGTAGAGTCTAAGGATGATGTCTTAGAAAAAATTAAAATCTTGTGTAAAAGGCTTGAAAACCTACATGATTGTTCTATTGTTTCCATTGAAACCAATCATCATAGTGAATTTGATCAATTGCAATTTGGTAGCTTTTGTGAACAACATGGAATGTCTTATAACTTGTCAGGCCCGTTCACTTCTCAATCAAGTGAGATTGTTGAAATGGCACATCGCAAGTTAAGAAAGATGAGTCGTGCTATGTTAGACGGGCAATCCATTCCACAAAATTTATGGTCTCATGCATTAGATATGGCAACTTACAATTTTAATATGGTCTATATAAGAAAATTCATTAATAAAACACCCAACGAAACCCTTAGAAATAGAAATCCATCATTAGAGTAGTTTAAGGTCTTTGGTTGTAAAGTATTTATACTTAACACTAAAGTACATCTCACCAAGTTCGACCCAAAGTCGTACGAAGGTGTGTTTTTAGGATACTCTCAGACTAGTAAAGCATACATAGTGCTTAACAAGGAAACAATAAGAATTGAGGAATATCTCAATGTCACCTTTGATGAGAGCTTTCCCGAGCCTAAGTCATCTCCTTCGATAGAAGATAATAGGATCAATGAACCCATAGTTCAAGATCTTAATGGGTTACCGTCATTACAAGTTAATGTTTTGGATGAAGGCTATCCTAAAAGTGTAAAAGAAGCTAGAGGTCACCTAATAGAACAAGTAATTGGTTAGTTGAATGAGAGGACACTTAGGTCTAAGACTAAACAAGCTTAGGATTTTCACATGACATTTCAAAATCCAAATTGCATGATTCTAGTTGAGGTTGTTCATGGTTGACATGCACCATAAGAAAATGATTTAAATAAGTGAGGGGTCGAGAGTAAGGGTAGAAGTCTAAATGTTGTTTACATACCCTATTAGAGATAATTGTGCTCTTAGAGCTTATTTGTTTATGTGTTATATGCTAGGACTTATGTGAAATGCATGGAAGTTAAGCAACATTGTTGTTTTAAAGATATGAAGGATAGATGTCAATACATTATTCAAACTATGGTTGACATTATCTCGGATCCTACATGTCAAACTTATGTGCCATGAACAATAAATTTGATCTACATCTTGTCAATATTATGGTAATCATCGCCTCACATGTCTAAATATGTGAAATCGACTTACTCACAACATTGCATGCTATATTCCTCATGATAGACATGAAAGATTAACTAGAAAAATTCATTGACAAAACCACTTTGGATTGCAACCCACTCTTGTGATGAAGACGTTGTATTTGTGTCAACTTGTTCATTTTATGTGTTGATTGCATGCTATGTGTATTAGGATAGAGAAGAAAAGAAAAGAACTTTATTCAAACATACTAACTACTCACGTAGTTAAAGAGAATTTTATTAAAATTAAATTCGGTATGGTATTGCATAACATACTAAAATATACAATAAATTTATAGTCGTCCCGTCTGAGAAACTATATATTTAACTTACCATACACTATGGTAGTTAAAGATTATCAATGTTGACATCGACCATAATTTCAAGATATTATACTTAGCAACATTTAACTATTGTTTATAATGGATAATGTGTCCAATATGTGTAAAATATCCAAGATGGATTAAAATATACATCAAACTAGGTTTGATAACTTAGACCACTCATCCGAGATCTTAAGTATTTTCTTTGTAACGCAATGAAACTAAAGTTATCATTTCTGAAAATCCAAAATGGTGATTAAGGATCTCTACACAACAAACCACAATGGAAGTATCATGCATGGCTATAATAAATCATAGTGCATGCATGCATAATTATAGTTACTAGCTTGTGTAACTTGATCATCCAATGTCAACTAAGCCATCTAAAATCACTTAAATCATCAAGGCATAATGCTCTTCCAACATCCTCCAACTCTCCTCACATCATCCTACCTACCACAAACATAAGGAATCATGGTACCTTATGTAAGATTTCTTTGTCACTCATGTACTCATAATTTCCTACCTAACACTCCCTTTATGCCTCTATAAAAACCAATGATACACTAAGATACAAAACACATTAGCTCCCCTTATATACCTTTATAAAATCGGCATACATAGAAAACAATCAAACATGGGTTGAGAGATGAGATAGAGAAGGGAGAAACAGAAAACAATCAAACATGAGTGAATCATCCGTTGGAAACTACACAGGAAAGAAATTATGGAATATAAGAAGCCAAATGATGAGTGGGAAAACCCAACAAGTGAAGATAACTTAATCTTAGGAAACTATGTAAAGAAATGCCTATCGAACGGTCCGATATGGTACAAGATTGGGTATCCTCTCCCTTACAAGCTTGAAGAAAATAAGCATCCTCATACCGCTTCTTGCAATTGTTTCAAGAAAGGAATCAAGGTTCAAAATGACCTTAAGGAGTTTCATAAGGAAATGAGAGAGATTCACTATTCCCTTAGCAACAACTTTAAGTTGTTGTGCTTGGTGGTTGAGCCACTAGCAAAGGCCGTAGCCCAACGCTAAAAGAAATAAACGGATTGGATGGCATATTTAAATAAGGGGATGATAAGAATGGATACCCCCAACCATGTTAGATTAATGTGTAGCTAAATCTTGTGTAATGTGTGTTATTTGTTGCATGTTTTATGTGAAATAAAATGCTTGAATGCTTTCTTTCTTATTATAGCTTAATTGCAACACATATCTTAAACAACATAATGGGATGAAATTATGAAATAATTGTTCAAGCATGCTCAATAAAAGTAATTAGAGTCATGAATAACTATACATATAAAATCTTAACTATGTATATGAATATATGCAACAATGTACAAAGTCACAATAATCTATATTTGTACTCATCCATGTTTCCAAGATTCAACATGGTAAGCTAACCCATGTTGGACTTGCAGATGTATATATGTTTGTTTCTTGTGTTGTTTTGTGTTTGCTGGTTACTAGTTGTAGCCAAGAACGCCTCAAAGGTTATGCTCTTGACCCATGGATCCCCGCCTTGGAATAAGGGGGAGCAACGATCTAGGGGAAACACGTGTCATGATATCTACTTTCTATCAATATAAAGATATCAACCTTTACATGAAGACCAGGATCCCGCCTTTTGATTTGACAAGAGAGGGATAAGGAAGGAAAGCAACAAGCAAAAAGTTCATGAAATAATAACGGATCAGGAGAAAGCTAGTATATCTAGAAATTATGGAAGCAAAAAGCTATAGCTTACATAGGAGTAGAAAAGCTATGTAAGGATCATAGGTTGAAGACAATGTTCAAGCTTCACCAAATTACAAGGCCAAGATCAAGATGCAAGCTACATCGATGGCGGTCTTCATCTTTACTACGTTTGTAATTTTATTTGCTTTCCGAAATTTTATTTGTCATCATCAAAAAGGGGGAGATTTTTGGTGCAACATTAACTAGGATCTCCATTATGTTTTAACGATGACAAATAAACGTTCACAAACATAAAATAACATACGCTAGCCAAAATGGCGTGCTGGGCACGCGTCAGTGCGTGGCCAGCGCATCACTCACGGTATCCGTTTTTATGGATTTAGTTTTTTTGGATTTCCTCTTACCCGACACATGTGGAAACTTCAATAAAGGTATGTATATGATATTTGAGCATTTGGGACCACTCCAGATAAGGTTTAGACTTAGAGATGAGCAAAATCAAATCCTCCCATTTTTTAACAAAATGCCAACTCTATTTTTTTATCAAACTCCTCTAGCCAAGGCTAAAACTTCTTTCTAAACCTAATATGAACAGACTTTCCACATACCATCAAACGAAAGTATTCATTTGACCTTAATCCGAATTTATGTTGTTCCTAATCACGTAATGGGTTTTACTCCCTTATTGGTCAAACTAAGGCAATGGGCACTTTGCGTAAACGCATCCTTTCTCGTTATGGGATATACTTTACTTGAGATGCAAAGCACTTAGCTTGCTTGCATCAAGATGATTAGTGATCACATCCATTGTTGACTATCATGGATTAAAGTCCAAGTAACTAATTGAGTTTGTAATATTTGGAGGTTAATCATGCTTTGAGTTTTTCTTACCTCCTTACTTATAAATGATTTACAAACTCACACATGTATTCATCATATGTCCTCCTACACACACAAGATGTTTTTACAAACTCCCACATTCCTCTATACACCACTTCTATACCATACTTCCTACAACACATCCTCTTAATAATTTGTTAATCTCTTATATCCTAACAAAAATCCCACAACACATCCCTCCTAATCATTTATATAACCCTTCTTACCCAACAAATGATTATATCTTCCATACACTCTAAACATTCCTTTCTCAAACTATCCCATAATTACATATGCCCCCTATTTTCTCTCTTATTGGCAATGTGATCATAAATCCAAATCAATCCTTTGATTTCACTCTAATCATCATCATCTTCATACTTCTTCTTCATAGATCTTCACAAGCCTAAACCTTTCTCACTTAAACATTCCCTAATCTTGTCCTCACACAGGATAACTCACATTATCTTACAACATTGTACCTTGTGTACTTCTTGTCCCCCCAATATTCCAACATAGGCTCCTCCACATCACATCAAAACATTCTCCACCACATATATCCTATTCATTATCTCCCTCACATAAACCGATTTGAATTTCACACACACACATACATACACACTCTTTCATCCTAACCCTTGATCATGCCATTTCATCAATCTAACTTACCTCACTCTCATCTCCTCTCTTGATTGAAATTCAAATAACATATACACACACTTTCATCTTCACCATTAATCATGCCATCTCACCTATCCAAACTACCTCATCACCATCTCATCTCCACCCTTACTTTTGAATGTGATCAAGAGGCTCTTTTCCATCCCATCAACATCACATCATGACAACTCACATACAACTCATCCTAATCTTATCCTCTATTACACACATGTGAGAATATAATTTGAAATTGAAAGTTTAAATCTCCCCCCCCCCCATAGCATCTACTATTTCTCTCCAAGTTTAGCATATTCTTGGAATATTCCATTGTACCCTACTAATGCGGTTGTCGTAAACACACCAGGTTTTATAACTCCCTAGGCAGAGTACTTAACCGTTGTAGTGTAGTAAGGTAAGACTCGAGGGTTGTTATCGTTCTCTATGGGAACAGGCTGGGAAGGCTCGAACAGAATATAACATAGGTCTAAGGATTGAGAGAAGATTATTTTTTATTTTTATATTCTATAGAAAGCAGGTAAGATTCTGGTTTGAGAGGTTGGTTTTAGTTTTAGCTAATTAAACTAAATATAAATCTAAACTACTTTGGTGATAACTATATGATAAACGAACGCATTTACTTAATCATGCATTACTTCCTAGTTTGCTTTTCCTAATTTTGTTGCTTTGTCACACTTGTGATGATCTGTGTAAGTATTTCCTTATTCATGAGCGAATTACACAAAAACGCCGTCTACATAATATTCTGTTAAAGCAACGCACAAGTAAGGTAGTATAAAGACTATTATAGGCCCCTAAGAGTACATTACATGTATTAAAACACTTAAGAGGGATCAACCATATTAGGGGTAAGGTAGTATGAAGACTGTTACCGATGGTATCCTTTCTATGCACTCACGTTTCCTTAGATGTCTATGCCAATTTAATATCTTATGGCTAGTTTTCTAAAGCCTAACATGCACATCCATCACAAGAAGCAACATTAAAAAGATCTACAAACTAAGTTTCATGCAATCATAAGTAAATACTAAAGGATCTAGCCTAGCATGTTAAAAAGAAGTGAAGAACAAGAATCAATCACACAACACATAGACATATTAAATGATAAAAGATAGGAGATCTCACTTGATTAAAACATGTAATTAAGGCTGATGCAATAGGTTTTTAACACCCTAAAAACAGCCTAAATAGGAGTTATAATCGTCTTCTAAAAGTATGGTTTGGTTCCTAAAAGTTACACACTAAAACCCTAAAAACGAGTTTGTATATATATGATGTGTCGTTGTATGGTTGTAATTTTATGTTTCAAGTTTTAAATTTATATTTTGCCGACTTAACCAAAAACAACACTTTAACGGGCAGTGTACCCAGTCAGATGGGAGTTTCATGGTAAGTAGGGTGTCGATCACTAAGAGCGAGAAACAATCTTTCAATTTGTTAATATTTTGGTTATCTAAACTAAGTTAATTATATTCTATGTTAAACCTATGCTAAACCTATATTAATCCTAAATCTAACGGATAAGGGGGGTTTTCAGCCTAAGAGACTGGCATGGGTTTTGTGGTAACTAAAATCAACCTAAGATACTAAAACACATGCAAGCAAATTAACAGAAGATAAAAAAGCAGTCTAGCCAAATGTAAGAAAATTTTATTAACCATTATTAATCCAATTAGAATGTTGGTTTGTTTATTTAGTGCAATGATTACTTATCTTGAGGCGGCATATCATTCTTAAGACTTAGGCGGTACTTCTTCACAAGACCTAGATACGAAGAATTCTATCATAATTAAACATATCCGCATAAAGCATCCTTATTTGCTGATTATAATCTATCTTAGGGATTAAAGCAATGGTGATCTTGTTAAACCCTAGCTCATAAAGCATCCTACATCATCATCTTGTGCCTCAGTGAATTCTTCACCTTCAACTCCTGGACAAATATTAAGAATTTTTCTACAGACTTCAGCATCAACTACACACCTCTTGTTGGCAAGAACAAATTCATAAGAATATGTACCTTGGATCTTCTTGATAGTGTACCAGAACTGTTGCATAAAGAATTCATGGACTTCTGCAGAGATAGTGAATGCCTTGAAGCACGTGGAGTTCTTGATCACATCAATGATAACTTGAAATGTTTCTTCCTTCTGAAGCACAATGGTTTCCAGTCTAACATTGGTAGGGCTTATCTTGACCCTTTCAATAGATGGAACCCATTTCTCATCACGAGTAATCACTTGTTGAGTTTCTTATGGATTCATGATTCTGCGTAAGAAATAGCCAATACATTTTATATACACAACAGATATATTTTACTGACTAATTTGGTTATCCTTGATGATTTGATTTATTTAGGAATCTGCTATGATTAGGTTTCATGCAAACATGTTCGTATTACTACACTCTATGAATAAGCCAACTAAGGTCAATAGTCAAAGTCAACTAATGAAGTCAACTAGACAAGTCCAAGAGAACTTAGGACAAACATTCAAACAGAGGGAAAATAATACACAATCAATTGTAACACAGATGTAATAAGGCATAATAAACAAGATTTACACAAATTTTAGAAAATTTGGGTAGAGTTTCTTTTCATAAAATGCCATATTTCACACGGTTTATTACACCTGACATGTTTTGCAAGGAATATGTAGTAGACATGTTTCGCACAGAATAAACATTTACATGTTTTGCAAGGAATATGTAGTAAACATGTTTCACACATAATGACATATTTCGCCCAGAAATACAAAACATATTTCGCATGGATAGAGCATTACATGTTTCGCACAAGCTATACCTAACATGTTTCGCATGACCATACTTAAACATATTTCGCTTAATACAAAAATCCTAACAAAGTTTTTACTAAAAAAACCTTAAAGACTTTTATCACATATACCAAAAATCAATCAAAAACTTTACAAAAATCAATACTACAAGATTTAAACAACAATTTAAGCTTGATAATGACAATTCGAATTCATGACAAGGAGAAACACATGGCAATCTCTATAATTTAACATCTTAGGGGAAAAATATTATGCAATAAGGACAAGAAACAGTTAACCAACACATGAATCACAACACTCAAACCTTCAAAATACCATATTCAAGATTTTTGAACCTAGGACATTACGATTCCAAGCAAAAGAGAACCTAAGGGACAAAATCCTTTCTAAAGTCATAAGAGTGTTGTAATGATGCTAATAAACACGAACCCACAAACAAATACGCAATTCATGCATGTTTCGCACCATTCATCTCAAAAGAATCGACATATCTCACACACGAATTAGAATTATCGAAATCTATTTTAGGTTTGTGTAAATAACAACCTAACAATCAAAACTTCTAACCTAATTAGAAGAAATCTCAACATTTTTACTTATGAACCCTAAATCGATTTCTATTAATTTTCAAGATTAAAAAGGAGTTTTAATCTAATTCTTCTTACCAAAGTTGTGTTAAAGGGATTATACAAGTATTAGAAAGTACCTCAAGCCTTGAAAATAAGTTTTGATTTTGAGCCTATGACGCGTGCAAAATGTGCACAAGAGAGAAATTAGGTGTGTTTAGTTTTCTTAGAATAAGTGTGTGTTGTGCGAAATGTGTTAACAAAGGGATAACTAGCCTAAATTCGAAAAGTGGCAAAAAAATGGTCCTTGTACTTTATTACTCCTTTTATTTTATTTTAAACTTATTTCTAAGACTAAACAAGTTATAGAAATGACATAATAAGCCCCTAAAGATGCAAACTTAGATTTTAAGTCCTATATTTTGCCATTTTGTCCCTAAAAGTTAAAACAAAGAACATCTTAAGCCCTTTTGAGTTAAAATAATATTAACTCCCCTTCAAAAGATGATCCGTTATTATTTAAGACTTTTCCATTTATTCCAAGATGATATTTTGAAATATTAATTTTGAAAGAATTTGAATATTTCTCCCCCTCAAATAATGTTTTGTTTTCTATTTAAAGAGTTGTGGACATTGTTTGAGTGATCGAAAATTCTTTTGAAAATATTTTCTGATAAAAAAACTGATATGTTTAATTGTTTTTCAAAAACAACACCAATAAAAAAACAAGATTTCTCTCGTTTTAGATAAATAAATGCACTGACACGTACGCCTATTTGATTAGAAAGCACGAGTTGGGTAGCAAAGTATACACAAGCCTTTGTATTAATATGAAGTAATTCATACCCGAGAAAAATTAATTTCCCGTTGTGAGGTCAAGTTTTCTTTTTGGCGAAATACTTGCCTTTAAATTGAAGACCGGGTTGCTACTGAAGTAATAGCAAGCTAAATGATATGTTTTGAAAACATTTGAACTTATGCTCGAACTTTATTTACAGCTTCATATCATTATTGAATGACATTTGTAAAGCCGTAAATATTATCGATTTTTAAAAGACATGTCATGAAAAACATATTTTTTGGATTTTCTGATTTTTTTTAATTTTTAATTTTCTTTTTATGGATTTTATATTTTTATATTTTCTTTTTGTATAATTTTCTAAAAATGAAATCTTTTTGAAATTTTCCGGTCTTCTTTATTTACATATGATACATAACGAGTTACCACCATTACTCGTCCTCTTCGTCTACCAGCCTTTTCAGCGTTTCAGGAGACATACTTCTCATGCCAAGCTTGTTGATAAGAAAGTCAAGTCATTTTCGTCCCAATGCCTTGGTAAAGATATTTGCCAGCTGATATTCTGTTTTGACAAAATACAATTTAGTCACCCCATTTTCCACTTGCTCTTTGATGAAGTGGTATCTGATGTCAATATGCTTGGATCGGGAATGTTGGACGTTGTTGCAGCATAAAGCAATGGCACTTTTGTTATCGCAGTACGTAGGTATCTTGTTGAACCCAAGGTCATAGTCAGTTAATTGTGATCTCATCCAAAGTATTTGAGCACAACATCCTTACAAGGCAGTGTATTTAACTTATGTACTGGATATGGCAGTGATCTTTTGTTTCTTGGACAACCAACTCACTAATCTATCTCCTAATAGCCGCATACTTCCAGATGTACTTCTTTTGGTATCTTGGCAACCAGCGTGATCAGCGTCTGCAAAAGCTGTTAGTGCAATACAAGAATCCTTCAAATACCACAAACCCATGTTAATGGTTCCTATTAGGTATTAAAAGATTCACTTAACTGCATGTAAGTGCTTTTCGATAGGCTTTGCCTGATACCGGGAACACATGCATACAGAAAATTGAAAGTCTGGTCGACTGGCAGTCAAATACATAAGGGAGCTAATCATTCTACGATAACGTGTGGGGTCAACTTCTTTCCCTTGTGGATCTGCATCCAGTTTAGATTTCTTCAGCATGGGAGTATCCACAGGGTCACTGATTTCCATATCATATTTTTTAATTATCTCAAGAGCATATTTGGATTGGTTAAGAAAGATGCCTCTGGGACTTTGAGAAATCTAAAGTTTTAGAAAGAATGACATTTTGCCCATCATTGACATCTTAAATTTTGAACACATGATTTCAGAAATTTTTTCACAAAGATCAGGTTTAGTGGAGGCAAATATAATATCATCTACATAGATTTGTACTAGTAAGATGTCTTTTCCTTCTCTCCTGATGAACAATGCAGTGTTAACGATTCCTTTAGAGAACTTCTAGGAGAGTAGAAATGATGAGATCAAATCATACCAAGCCCTTGGTGCTTGATTTAACCCATAAAGAGCCTCCTTAAGCTTGTACACATAGTTGGGATTCTCTGGATCTACAAACCCGTCTGGTTGACTGACATAAACCTCCTCACGTAATATACCATTCAAGAACACAGTCTTCACATCCATTTGATAGGCGACTGGTTGTGGTAAAACAAATTCAATATACTTATAGTATTAATTCCGTAAGAATTTCTAACCAAAATACTTCTCAACCAAGAGAAATATAAGGGTAAAAATCTCACAAAAGAAAACACAATTCGTATATTTTTATCCGGGAAGTATTTGTTCTCGGGTCGTGTCCCAACGAAATCGTGAATTGAAAATTTTAGGAATAATTCGGATTCGAGTTTAGAATAGTAAAGGATTTTTGATTTGTTGATTACACTACAAAATATAATAGTACGAACTAAAAATAACGGAATAGCACGAAATTTAAATGCACTAAACGTAATAAACACGAGCTAAAACTGAAATTTAAAAACTAAGGTACAACTTTTAACAAATTTTATACCTAAAAATCACAAATTTAAAATGAAAATTTTAGGAAAAAGAATTGGAATTTTTTATGTATTTTTGAATTTTTTATGAATTTTCTAAGATTTAATGATTTAACAAAAATAAACTTTTTCTAAAAATTATCACTAAAATTTTTATTTTATTTTTCAAAAATACTAGATTTAAAATGAAAATTATTGCAAAAAGAACTTTAATTTTTCAACTATTTTTCTATTTTTTATGGATTTTATAAGAAAAAGGAATTAACTAAATACTATTTTAATTTCTAAAAAATACAAATTAAATTGGAAAAATATAGAAAAATGGTTTTTAAATGCTAAACTAGTGCAGAAATGTAATGGTACAAAAAGCCCCAATTTTTAAAACCCAATTAAGCCCTAATTTGACCAATTAAAAACTAAACCCTAAATTTAATAAAACTATAAACTAAAACATTAATTCTTTTTTATTTCTTATAAAAGACAGGGTAGAAATTGAAAGAATTGAAACAATAGGGTAGGCGGGCTAATTTTGGTAAATTTACACAACAGTGTAAACGGGTAACCCTAGACTATCAACTATATACGAAATAGACCCTACGATTTCAGCTTATTTTTGACTTATTAAAAAGTGGGAATTAGCAAAAACTTAAAACTACAAAGTTATTAAGGAACTTAAACTCTACAATTTTAATAAAAGCACTTTGCACTTTTAACAACTATATAAGCTGAAAAATAAGCACTTAGATCTCTGTCACAGAAACTAAGGCTCAAAGGACTTTTCAGGTTTTTGGTTTGAATTTTGCTTATTTCTTGATGAAACAGAGCAACAAAAACAGCTTATTGATACTTAAGATGTGTTTTAAAAGAATCTAAGCTAAAATTAACCTAGAGTTAACAAAATTAGAAAGAAAATTATAATGGAAAAGTGCAAGGTTTTAATGAACTGTTTTTAAGCTTTTTTCAAATAAGCTAACAAGCTTATTACTGAACCCTAAGTGCTGAAATTTTAAGAGTAAACTCAACTATGTTCCTTGAACTAACCTAGGTAAAAGGATTTTCAATATATCAAATAGGAATGCAAACTCAAATGGTAATAAACTGAAATTCACATAAGCTGTTTAAGTACTTTAGACAGGAAAAATAAGCTAGTTAAAATGCTTAAAATTGAAAACTAAATGATGAAATGAATTAAGCTAATGGAATTCTAAAATTATTCTAAATTCTAAAATCTAATATCTATTTTTGAATGCTCAAAGACAATGAAAAAAATAGAGTAGCAACAACAGTTAATACTGTTGTTGCTGGTGTAAATGGTACTGATGCACTTTGCTATTCTTAAGATGCAGGCTAAACTTCAGGATGAAAATTCTAATATCTCACTTACTTGAGTGTATCTAAATGTGCTCTTACACAAAGTTATCCCTAAGTTGCCATGGATTACTATAAAGCTAAAAACAATTAACCTCTTAAAACTGCCCTGGTGTAAATGAGTAATTTTTAAGCTCTAAACTTTAACATTCTACTAACTAACTTTTAAAAGCTATTCTAAACTTGGTTTAATCACTTAACTCAACTTAATAAGAGGTTTTGACAGAATTGTTTTGACTTTAAAGGTCAACTAAAGCTTTAACCAAACACTCCCTTATTGCTAGCTGTCAAAACTAAGATGACTTTAAAATCTATATAAAAGCTAAACTAGCTGAAACTTTTTATCCACTTCTACTCTACATGTCCTAATAGAGCTATTTAGGCTGAAAAAATACTAGCTTATTTGTAGGATTAAGCTAGTTACTCTATTAGCTTTACTACTAACTTTGACAGAATTAAATGAATTAAAGCTAAAAATGATTATAACTAGAAAAAGCTTAAAGCTAAATATCTATAAGCTAATCTATACTAAATGATCAGGATTCAACATGAGTGAATGGAAATAAGCAAATGATAAAGCTGAAATAAAACTGAAATGAAAATTAAGAAATAGAACCTGAAAATTGGAGTCTCAGAACTAGAGCCACTCTAGTAGAGTGAGTAGCTCTTAAAAATCACACACCTATTGGCTCCTTAGCCTCTAAACCAAAGAGCATTAAGCTCAATAAGCTATAACTAGCTTTTTCCTCCTTTGAGCTTCAAATATGAACACGATCAATCTCAAGTGATCATACTTTTGATTACAAATGATTAGAGTGAGATTATGAGTGCTTAAAAACAAAATTTAACTGAAATTGAGCTTATTAAAAGGAATAAGCTCAAACGAGCTTATTTAGAGCTTATTGAGTAAAAACAATTTCAAATGTAAATCAAAGAACACAATCACTTGTAAAATGCATTGATATTACTAGAATTGACAAGTACAAGTTCAAAAGAAGAAGTTACAAGAGCTTAAAAGCTTAATTGCTTAAAACGGGAAATTACAAAGTAAAAAGTTTTAAAACAAAATTTAACAACAGAAAAATGATGTCTAAGGGTGCTATTTATAGAGGAGAGGTGAAGAGGAGGAAGAGTTTCCAGAATGATCCATTCAATCTCAGCTGTCGATCTTCTAAAGAGTGAATATAAGCCGTTGGATGAAAGAGATGATGTGTCTTGGCCAATAGGGTGCTGCCACGTGTTTGTTTTTGATTGGGGAGAGTGTATGAACGAATTTGGGTCTTAAAGAGGAGCGGGGGA
>BQNB010112662.1:0-17719 GCA_026074375.1 Tanacetum coccineum | reverse complement strand
CTTATGGATTTAAGTACTTTAAGCTTTTACGAAAACGTTGATTACTTTTACATTGGACACAAGTGTTTTCTGTTAGCGTTTCTCTATCCAACTTATCATGAACTGTTAGTTTCTCGACCGGAGGACCGGTTGAGGGAGCGCGAGTGAATAGATAGATCTATTGGGACTAATTATCCCTATCCGCTTTGGTTCCACTTAACGAAGAACAAACGGATATATGTCATGTCGATTATACTTTTGGTGGTCTTTGGTTTGGGACACCAGCTTAGGGCAGGAATACTTTGCAACAGGATGTAACATGCCCTGTTGACTTAATTAGCTTCGGTGTCATGAGCTTAGTGCAACAATAAATACTTTTTATGTGATGCTGTATTCGTTATAGTAGTCACATACGTTTTGAAATCTTGTGGTCCACTCTTGTACAAACTTAAACCTATGAATTCACCAACATTATGTTGACGTTTTAAACATGTTTTCTCAGGTGCTTAGCTTGGAATGATTCTTGATGCTATGTGGAGTCTATGTGCTATGTGACTTCGCCAATTTCAAGACTTATCTATTATTTACTCGTTGTCTTTATTAAAACTTTGTTATGCTTCCGCTACCTTTTTAACTTATTTATTTTGGGCTGTAAAACTTAAATCTATTTTGTTTTATGCAACGAGTAAACTTTTTCAAACGTCCATGATTAGTGGTCGTTCTTTATTGCTTTGTGATCGGATTGTTATGACGTCACGCCCTCGGACACGTATTCCGTCCAGGCCCCGTTTGGGGGTGTGACAGATTCTATGGCACGGGAGGTGATGGTAGCAACAGTGATGTGGAGGAAGCGGAGAACGAGCAGGAGCGGACTTTGGAGAGGATGAAAAATTATTATTATTCGAGAATTCATGATCAGAGCAAGTGTGAGGAAGCAGAAGAACAACATACTCCTGGGCACAACAAGTGTTGTATGAGCGAAGAAGAAGTTAGCACACGTGGAATGCTTAGACGTTAATATTATGGTAGCAACACTTATCCCTCTTATTGAAACTTAAAGTTTTATATGTGTGGAGCATGAAAGGCTTAAAGAGAGTTGTTTTGGGCTGTTTGAAAACGACGTTGTTTTGTGCTCTGTTTAGGTAAAAGAAAAAAAGTGGTATGTGCCTTTTATGAGTGTTAAAGAGAAGAAACAAAAGTGAACCACGTCACTTTTATCAGTTCCAAAGTGATTGTCTTTGGCCTTTAAATGACGTCATGCGGACGACAACTCAAAAAACAAGAATACATCGTGAAGCTAGAACCCAGTAGCTTTTAGTTAAGATAGCCTTGCTCGGAGATGTAGATAATGTACCCAAGAATAAGCTTAAACAAACACCCTCTTATTCTTTGGTACTAATTTTATTTTGCTTAATAAGGTCCGAAACCATTATGTTTTTTTGTGACGAGATGGAGATGGACAAAAAAACTCATCTTCTACACTCGAATAACGACCGCCGGCCGGAATCATCTAGGTATGTGCTTTGTCTTTGATTTTGTAAAATGTTTGATGCTGTCTTTGTTTCCGATAAACTTGTATGTATTTTTGGGTAAAATTGTTTGTTGTGTATGCATGTTACATCTGTTTTTTTTCCTGTGAATGGGACTAAATTATCCTTGCATTGTTTACATTGCACATGCCTCAGCGCCGCTGACCAAATCAAGAAGCAATTTGCTCATCTTGAAGAGCATTATGGCAAAGGTACAACAGTTGCGCCATTGGAGAGGCAACAATCTTCATCATTGCCATGGTATTTTCAAAATAAAGTAGAGACGGTTGGCTAATGGGTTAAAACAGGCTCAAATCGGCCATATATAGTGTGCGTTCAAACAGGTTGGGTTGGGTTGATTTTGAAACATGTCTCAGATAATAATCTTTTTGAAATTATCAATGCATTAAGTATGATTATTAGTTTACAATAACAGTTTTCCTACACCTAATAATTTAACAACACTTTTTGCAACTTCTAACCTGTACACTTTGCATTGAATTCTTTGTTTCGATCCCATTTGAGGTAGGGGTGTTGATCGGTTCGATTATTGGGTTATTGGGTTAGTTCGGTTAATTTTTTTTGGGTCAACCTGAAAATCGAACCGAAAACCGAATTTGAATTCGGTTCGGTTCTCGGGTTGACCCGAATAACCCTATAAAAATATATATAACCCGAGAACCGAATTAGTAGTTCGGTTCGATTCGGTTTTGGCGAATTCGGTTCGATTATTAGTTTGGTTCCGGGTTTCGGTTTTTTCGGTCTTTCTGCTCACCCCTAATTTGAGGGAAACGCTAAAATTGGCCCATTTCATGTACAATCGGGCCGAATAGCCAAGCCTATTAAATAATTAGTTTTTGACAAAATTCGGTTGTTTATGTTGAGTTTTGAAGTTGGTATCTTTTTAACTTTTGGGTGCAAGGCATGTGTACTATATCCAAAAGAGACTGCACAAGCAACAGTAGAAGTGACGAATGGTCTAACAAAATGTTCAATGAAAGAAGTTGGAAAGCAATACATGACTAACCTATGCCGATGATCAGGCTTCCTCTACAAGTTCCTTAATAAACTAATGCATTCTTGATCTACATAGGTGAATTGTCAGTTTCACACGTACAATTGCTAAACATATTTATTAAGACATTTTCATATTCTTATTACTAATAAGATGTTGAGGAGCGGAGATTGTTGGTTTTATCTTAGGCTTCATTTACATATATTTTGCTTGGCGACTTTTGTCAACAATTAAGTCATTCATCACATTCATTCCAACATACATAACACAGGTAACCAAAACCGCCGCCCGCCAAACATCCCGCAGCGGAGCGCGAGCAGGCAAACTCGTTACAATACATAAATGTAGTAATGCACAATACTACATATTATTAAAATGTCAAACCAAAAATCAAAATACCTATATTAACTTAAGACCTAAATACCAGATCATATTATAACTCTAATCTCCATGCAACATTTCTCCCCGTTGCTTAAAGATCCATAACTAGAATTAGTGTTAATTCTAGTAAAAAAAACCAATTTTTTCCTAAAGATAGTATTATTAAATCGTTTTTGTATACGAGTAACAAAACATGGAATAAAAGACTAATTATTTCTAAAGATAGTATTATTCTTTAAGAAGAAAATTATTTACCATGTGATGTGAAAATGTGAAAATTTAATAAGATAAGATTTGCACACTCATATTTTTCATTAAGACACTCCACTCTGTGGAGTGTTGCAAAAATCGGCATAGACGGCTGATTAATCAGCGCCTAGGCGCTAGGCGGGGATTAACCGTTTTGATTTTCACTGATCGGCCTTATTAATCGATTTGGTAAAAAATCGGTCAACATATGGATTAATCGGATAAAAATCGGCCAAATCGGGCATATGTCGACCAAATCGGCAAACTCGTTATGGATAGAAATCGGCCAAATCAGACAAAATCGGCTATATCAGACATACAATTTTTAAAATTTTATAGTTTTATATATAAAAAGTCAAATCCGATTAATTTACGATTAATCTACGCCTAACCGATTAATCGCTAAGCGGTACCCTGCCGCCTAGCTAGTGTTTAGAGGTTTTTGCAAGCTTAACTATGTGCATTACATACTTGTATAATGCTTATAGTGTGCTTTGACTACTTGTACATTTGAGTATTAAAAAAATATAAATGTGCAAATGTCCTCTCATAAGATAAAGATAGTCGTCTACGATTCCACGTGTCCTAGTTAGTAGCTACCACTTTAGCTCCCAGTGAGAACATAATCAATGATACGACCCGGTTTGGGTTGTATCAGATAGTAGCACCACTTCAAGCGTGTGCAAGCTCTTTAAGAAGATAGAGAGGGGAACTAGAGATATTTTGATCTTTTAACTTGATTGATTAATTGATTACATTATGAAACCTTAAATAGACACTTATGAGATAATCTCATATAAACACAATACTTATCATAACATGACTCTAACACATATCATAACACGACTCCAACACATATCCTAAACATAATTTACTATGAAACTTATCCTAAACGAAGGGCATAACACTCCCCACTCCTTCGAAACCACCTTATCCTCAAGGTGTTGTCTAAAAAAAATCTTGATTTTGGGATCCCATGTTTTGAGTTGTAAATTTGCCTCTTGCAGATCATACTCAAAGCCCAAAATATGCTTACATAAATACTGGCACAACTGTCCGGCAATAATTTCAAGTATTCTTTCATAGTATATAGCTTCATTGCTTTGATTTGAAATCAACCGAACTTGATTGGCAGCGTAATACTTTGCTTCCATTAGTAAAATAGACCCACTTGTTTTGATAACTTCCACCTTGTTCGGCTTAGGGCGAGTCGTTTCCTCAAGATCTTGAACCTCTACCCCTGTGTTTAGGTCGTTTGGTTTGGTGATGGCTGTGGTGGACTGCTCGTCCTCAAAACGGGCCTCGGTGATAAGGGCTAAGGAGAAGGCTTCTCCTCAAGTTGAAGGCCTTTCCCTCAACAGTTCTATTTGTAACGTCACTTTAAGTCCGGGGATATAAAATGATTTAAACAAAGATTTAGGGATCTCCGTTACTCGGTTTATAAGCATCTCAAACTCATTTTGGTATTCGACCACCGTACCCATTTGCAAGAGCTTAGATAGTGCGTATTCCGCATCCCGGTCGCTGCCTCCCGATGCCATGAACAGTAACTCGAAGAAGAGCAATTTTTTTACTGATGAACATTAACTAAGGTGAATATTGATCGACGAATAGTAACTTTTTTATGAATAGTGATCGATGAACAATAACTTTTTGGTGAATAGTGGTCGATGAACATCATTTTTTTTGGATTGGAACCCTAATTCGGTAGCCTCTCAACGAGGAATCTCAATGAAAGCACCAATTGATACGACCCGGTTTGGGTAGTATTGGATAGTAGCAACACTTCAAGCGTGTGCAAGCTCCTTAAGAAGATCAGGAGAAGAACTAAAGATATTTTGATCTTTTAACTTGATTGATTAATTGATTACATTATGAAACCTTAAATAGATACTTATGAGATAACCTCATATAAACACAATACCTATCATAACATGACTCTAACATATATCCTAACACGACTATAACACATATCCTAAACATAATTTACTATGGAACTTATCCTAAACGAACGGCGCAACAGACAATAGTTAATAAGTGTTAACATTTTTATTTATCCAGATTAAGTAATTAACCAACTCGATCATATGCCATAATATGAGGTCAAAGATTAAAATCTCGTAGGCTCCATGAAACATAGATACATCACTATATATATGCACACTGGCTATGTGTACATTCTATATCGTGTTCTTATTCTACTTCTCTAGCTTGAGAGTTTCATCAACTCATTTATAAGTTCTTATTCTCATTCTTTTTTTCTTTTTGAAAGTTTTATATATGCTGTTATTTTACAATAATTTCTTTAAAATATCTGTTAAATAGTCACTCTATAACTGTTGATGCAAAAGTTAGGCTGGATCTGATTTGGCCCAAATAGGTAGTTATTCAGGCTGAGGATCCTTATTCTTGCACCAAGTGAAGTTCGTTGAGGACTCCTGCACAAGGAATAAAGAACACGCGTTAACCTTATCGTGGGAGCGGATCTCACGATTAGCCTCAGGCGTAAGAGTAAGTATATTGTTCTTGGAGAGTAATCGAGTATGATTATGGTTTTTTAGTGATCCATCATTGATGATGATTGTTGATCCTTTTATAGGCCTCATGCTTATTAGGGTTTCCCCACAATTCGGGCTAAGCCTTATCTGACAAAACCGGGATTTGACATTATCTTGGCCTATTTAAACTAGCAGAGTATATCCCCTACTTAATTTAGGGTTATCCTTCCCTGAAATAGCGCATAAATCAGTTGCATGCATAATACAACCGTTGGAGAGCGTGCTGTAAAAGCCGCGTTCCGGACAGGTGCCCGTGACTGCGACCGTGACACACTAGCGGGTCCGCGACCGTGACACACTAGCTGGTCCGCGACCCATTACCGTGATACAGGTTAAGTCCACAAAGAAGTATGGGTCATGCCCGGTCCGTACTATAGGTCATCATGTCCCCCCAGTCTAGTAGGCATGGCCGTGGCCAAGAGGTCACGGTTACTAGACTAAAGGTGAAGAACGAACGCGCCGTACCGTAGCCGTCACATGGACCGCCCCCTAAAAATCAGGACACTCTATCAGAAAACGTAGATAACTGACAAAGGATGAGACGTGTGTGCCCAGAGCTGTTTGAACTTCCCCCAAATTCCAACCTTTCAAAAAAAAGTAGGTGACACACGTCAATCATCTAAATAGCCACAAATATCGAGGCTATAGTATAAATAGATCAAGCAATCACTGTTGAAACTTCCACATTTATCTAATAATTTTGCCATTTTCGCACACACAGCCGCACAAGCTCTTAAATCCTCGGATTCTCGTTACCACAGGTTAGTACCCCACGCCTTTTTAGCAAACTAGGTAAAAATGGGTAGGGACACCATACAACTCGAGGACGTTGTGTCAACCATACCATAAGAGTATCTTTTAGAGTTCTCATCAGAGTACTTCATATCGGAAAACCTGCACCCAGAGCTGCCTGGTCCCGGGGATCACATCGTTGATTTCCCAGAGGGCAAGATAGGCGTTTATACAAAAAAAATTGAGTTTGCAAACTTTCGCATCCCCATCTCGCAATTTCTCTTCGACATCCTTGCATACTACCAAATCCATCTTTCGCAACTATCAGTGATAGATGCAGCGAAAGTTAGCCATTTTGAGATCAACTGCCGTGTACTAAGTATAATTCCAACCGTGAACCTATTCCGTGTCTTCTACGTGTCGCCGTACAATTCGGGGTGGATGTCTTTTAACAAGAGACTAGGAAAAAATACCCCATAATGTTATACTAAACCACTCGATTCCTTAAAAAATTAGAACAGCTGCTTCTTTTAGGTGGACGAAAAAGTGTTCCCTACCGTTATGGCCTAGCGCACGGCTGCTACAAAAGATGATAAGCCAAAGGCAAATACCTACTCCGTGGTGGATGTCGAGACACTGTACACGCACCGTACCCCATTCTAAAAACAACCGGATGAGCTTTTATGTCTAGTAGGGTTAAGCCAGAACTTCTTCTTACGCGACGACGAGTACCCCATATTTCTAAATGAAAACGACTAGGGTGGGTGTTGAATTATTTTTCTTGTTTCCCACATATATAAACGTCCATATATGCTAACATTTACCTGCATGTTTTGCAGAAATGGATTTGTTCAATCTTGTCAAAGCTCCAAACCCCACCAAGGTCAAGACCAGGACCCGCCAACGAAATGCTCATGAGGTGCCGCTACTGACAGCCACCGCGAGCTGCGTGATCCACATGGTGGATGCGACTGAGCTCTTCACATCTTCGGGGACACCCTCCACCGTGGAGAGGTCCTCGCTGGACTTTTCAAATGAGGATGCCCCCCTCGCCATTAACATAGGGTGTAAAAGCTGGGGTTCATGGTCCAGCCGCGGCGGAACAAGAGATCCCCGTAACAGATGATGCAGGGGCCATGGAGGCTGCCGTGGAACCTGATCTTAAAAAAGAAGTAATTTCCATGGGGTCGACCATTAAAAAGAGACGCCGACAGAGAGATGCGGGTGAGGGAGGATCCAACGCCCCAGCCAAGGTTTTAAGGAAAGACCATGATGCCGCCCGTACTGAGCACATCGCCCGCGAGGGGAAGTCGCTGGCGGATATGAGTATAGACACAAAGCTTGCCATCCATGTTCAAGAGACATATGACCCTCCCGTCGCGACGCAAAGTGTCAGTGACCCAGATCCTCTTTCGTATGCTAAGCCGTAGTCCAAGCAAGATGTCGCACAGTAAGTAACTTGCACCTTGATCCTTACCTGGTAGTTGCTTTTTGACATTATTATTATTATTTTCAAGTACATTTATGCTGACAACATGTTTTCATTATTCCGTGGATGCAGATCTTCCAAAAAGAAAGGAGTCGCGGGAAACCAAGACTCCAAAAAATCTACACCTTCTCCTCCTATTACTGGGTCCCTAGGAAGCATCTACCAACCGGGATGGGGCGTGCCAAATAGTTTCCGCCTAGACACCCTCGAGGCCTGCCAGGATGTGGTGGATCACATAGCGCCACCGGGGTATTTCTCTAAGCTGCGCCACTTGCCCAATGATGAATTTTTGAGTCATAATACATTCATAAACCTGAGAGCAAGTGGCTATGGGCTCTCAGCTGAGGTTGAGATTCGAGCAGGAGGCTAAACTTTTGAGGAAATCTGTGGCCCAGGTGACGCGTCATAACTAGAGGATAGCGACCAGGGATAAACATAAAAAAGATTTAGAGGCCCAGCTTAAAGCTGAGATTAACATGAAAAAAAAAGGCGAAAAGCCTAGGAAATCGGAAGTGACTAAGGAACTAGAGGATCTTCGGAATGCGCTTTTTCGAGCCTTTGAAGTTTGTAACGCCCAATTATCCCCAGCAGTTCCGTGCTACAGGCTAAGTATATGGAGAAAAAGAGGATCATGGTGCTTTTTGTGGAAATGGATGACGGGTCGAACGCTATCTGAGCGTTATTTTGTACGAGGAGCTGTTACCATCACCTTGTTGACAGCAATTGCCGGTCGTCGGTGGGTAATTGGGCACGGATTGCGCCTAGCTGTCATGAAATGTGCCGAGTCCACGGAATTAAGGCAAGCTTTTGCCAATGTTGTGTCTGCGGGGATTTAAAAGGCCCCTTAAGGGTTATGAGCGAAGGGTTGAAATATGGCGTGGAGCATGGGAAAGCTGGTTTGGAATTGACAGCTATGGAGGCGTATGACCCTGAGGCCGATAGTAAATATGTCGCTGCCCTTCATGATCTGAAAGACTTAAACTATCCCTTAATCGACGAGTTAGAGCAATTGAAGGATGCGCCTCTGGACGTCATCATGGCCTCCTTATATTTGGATAGCGACACCGGTGAGGATGCTCCTCAGTTTATCCGCGACATCCGCTCAAGCTCTTCCCAGCTCAAGATTCCTGCATATCCGGAGGTACGTAACCCTAGGAACCCTTGGGCTTGCAAAGATGAAATTCTACTGGAAGACGCCACTACGTCCAACATAAGCTGTGCCGAGAAGAAGAAGAAGAAGAAAAGCAGGGTGATATGCCATACCCATAGGGTCGGTTTAGCCCACCATGCTAGGTCTGATGGCATTCCGATGTCGGTACCTACCGTAGCTCCTCAAGGCTTACAAATCCTGCTAGCAGATGCTGCTACTCAGACCGAAGACGAGGAATCTCCACGGCTTCTTAGGTCCAAGTCCTTACCTGCTATGTTTAACTTAGATTGACCATAGTACTGCATGTGGTACTTTAGACGATTTTTTTTGTATGTAACATGTACACGGATGTCCGTGATTAACAATAGTTGTAATTTACCAACGCTTTATATTTTTTTGATTGCACGTAGAGTAGCTTATATGCTCCATGGGAGTCTTTTCTTGTGCATCTAACGTCTTAGGCACATGTAAATTAGGAAAACAGAATTCGTGGCCGCAGGGGTTGCAACCCTCTTACGTGGCAAGCAATTTATAAGGGTACTTATCCTATGAATATCCAGAGATAACCACAATATTGTGTTTGCAATTATGTAATGACAATAATATGAATGAAAAGAAATAAAACAAGACTTACTTTAAACCAATGTTTTCATAAAAAAGACGCGGGGTTAGCTAGACCCAGCGGAGTTTTATTCATATCCTAAAAAATATAGAAAGGAAAAAATACATGGATTATTTTATTAAAGATCCTAGTCACGAACCCAATCCATGCGTGAGCCGTGGCTCAAAGATAACATTTCTTGAGGTTGGCGATGTTCCACGTCCGCGGAAGGACCGCTCCGTCCATAGACCTTAGCTTGTACGCTCCTCCGCCTAGTACTTCCGTGACCTCGTAAGGTCCTTCCCATTTTGGTCCGAGCTTTCCTCCGTCCATGGCGTGGCTTGCCTCATTACTACGATAGACATAGTCCCCAGGCTTGAAAGTGACACCGCGAACCCTAGCATTGTAATACCTCATCATTTTTGACTTCGCTTTAGCTTCACGGATTGCTGCTCGTTCACGTCTTTCTTCCAACAGGTCCAAGTTTAGCCTGATTTCATCATCATTACGCACTATATCCACTACCGCGGTTCTGTATGTTGGCATTCCGATTTTTGCGGGTATAACGGCTTCCGTGCCGTAAGTCAAAGAGAATGGAGTGTCCCCATTGCTTGACTTGATCATTGTACGGTGAGCCCAAAGGACGTGGGGGATTTCCTCTATCCATTTCTTGTTTCCTTCGCCCAGGCGAGCTTTGATTCCTTCTCCTACGCTTCTATTCGCTCTTTCCACAAGCCCATTGGACTGCGGATGCTTTACCGAGGCAAAGCGCTATGTGATATTTAACTTCTCGCACCAATCTTTGAACGGGTTGTCGTTGAATTGCTTACCGTTGTCCGAAACTATCTCTCCCGGAAGCCCAAAGCGACACACTATATTGTCTCATACAAACTTCTTTACTTGACCACCACTGATGGTTGCCACAACCTTTGCTTCTATCCATTTTGTAAATAATCCATGGCGACTATCAAGAACTTGACCTTCCCAGGTCCTTTCGGAAAAGGACCTGCAATGTCGATTCTCTATTTGTAAAATGGCCACGGGGATGTGATTGGAGTCAGCGGCTGCTGAGGATTTCTTGGCATGAGCCTATGTACTTGGCAATCTTTGCACTTGAGTATCATATCTCATGCGTCCCTGTGCATGGATGGCCAATAATATCCAGACCGCATGGCTTTGGCGACCACGGAACGTGGTCCAGTGTGCATGCTGCACGATCCTTCATGTATTTCTCTAATCACATAGTCCGCCTGGAGTGGACTGACACACCTAAGCCAAGACCGTAAAAAAGAGCGTCTATATAGGATTCCCTCCATTAGCTCATATTTTCTGGCTTTGATGCTGAGTTTATCAGCCTCCTTCTTGTCATCCGGGAGGACCCCATCTTTCAGGTACTCTGTTATGGGTGTCATCCATGTTGGGCCTTCTTCCTCGACTACGGCCGCCACCTCTTGCTCTTGGATGGACTTTTCTTGAAGTACCTCGACCAGGACCTGTTTTGACAAATGTGCAAAACTGGTTGATGCAATTTTGCTCAGGGCATCTGCTTTTTTGTTGTGGCTTCTCGGGACCTGGCTTATTAAGAAACTAGCAAAGCCGCTCACTAGAGATTTTACCTTTTCCAGATACTTGATCATATTTTCCTCCTTAGCGATATATGTTCCTAGAACTTGATTTTCCACGAGCTTAGAGTCGACACTTACTCGTACATTGCGTACCCCCGTCTGTGCCGCAATACGCAACCCAGCTAGTAATGCCTCGTACTCTGCCTCGTTGTTAGAGGCGGTAAACTGGAACCTTAGCGCGTATGTGAACTCTGCCCCATCTGGGCTTGTTAGTATCAGACCCGCGCCCGAACCATCAATACATGACGAACCATCCGTAAATAGCGTCCATAGTTCTTGCGGGGCCTCCTTTTCTGACATGTCCGCTGAGGCTTCCTCTGGTTTCTCCACAAGGAAATCTGCTAGGATCTGGCCCTTTACTGATGTTCATGGTCTGTATGTGATGTCGTGTTCCCCCAACATGATGCTCCATTTTTGCAATCGCCCCGCTACATCAGGGCGCGACATGACTTGCTTAATGGGCTGGTTTGTGATAACTGCGATAGGATGGGCTTGGAAGTACCTTCGTAGCCTCTTGGCCGTGAAGACCAGTGCTAGGACTAGTTTTTCCATTGGAGTATAGTTTAATTCAGGCCCTTGCAAAGCCCGACTCACAAAATAGACTGTCATCTGGATTGAGTCCCTTTCTGCCATCAAGACAGCGCCAACCGCTCCTTGGGAGGCGGATAAGTATAATATTAGCTCTTCCTTTGGCCTTGGTGCCACCAACATGGGGAGTTCTGATATATGTTGTTTTAATTGTTTGAAAGCTTGCTCCGCTTCTGGTGTCCAATGGAAATCACTTTTTTTACGCATTTCTTCAAGGTTTTGAAGAGCGGCAAGGACTTTTCCGCTGACTTAGATAGGAACCTGTTTAGGCCAGCTAACTTCCCGTTGAGGCTCTGAACCTCCTTGATTGTCCATGGGGATGGAAGTTGCAACACAACTTCTATCTTCTCTGGGCACGGTTTTATGCCTTCCGGGCCTATCATATATCCTAGGAACATCCCTTCAACTGCTTCGAACGTACATTTTTTTAGATTAAGTTTCATATTGATCTTTCGTAACGTACGGAACGTTTCTTCAATATCTCTTAGAAGCTCTGCTTCTGTATGACTCTTGATAACCAGGTCATCAATGTACACTTCCAGATTCTGGCCTACCTGCTTTTCAAATGCCTTGTCTACCAGCCGCTGGTACGTGGCTCCATCGTTCTTGAGACCGAACGGCATTTTAGTGTAGCAATAAACTCCATGAGGGGTATGGAAGGCCATTTTCTCTTCATCCATTTCCGCCATTTGTATCTGATGATAGCCCTTGTATGCGTCTAAGAAGTACTTAAATGGGTAACCGCAGAGGGATTCGACCTTCTAATCAATCTCCGGGAGGGGTAACAATCCTGCGAGCAGGCCTTGTTTAGATTCATGAAGTCCACGCATATTCTCCAGTTGCCGTCATGCTTTTTTACCATGATTGGGTTAGATAACCAATCGCGGTAGTAGACTTCGCGCATAATCCCTGCTTTCACTAGCTTCTGTACCTCTGCCTGGATGGCCTTGGCTCGTTCCGGAGCCTGGCCCCTCTTTTTTTGTCTGCTGTCAGGACGAGGCGTATCCGTCCTAGGCTATTGTGTATGTGTTCGGTTCTTTTCGTGGTACCACTGTCATGTTTTTTTGCAGGGGGAAACGGGCTGCCATGCAATTTTTATCTAGGATTCCTCTTCGAGGAGTGCGCATAGTTCGTCCGTCTTCAATGGATAGCGTTCCTCTTTAGAGCAACCTCTTGGTCCGGGGAAAGTCATGATGTATATTGCTACTTTTAAATTTTTTTGTCCTCTTTAGTCTTTTTTGGCGTCTTTTGAAGTTGTCGTGATGGTAGCGCACTTGTTTGGCGTCAGGATAGTGCTATGGATAGTCACTACTCCACCATCTACTGGGAACTTGAGCATTCCATGAGCCTGTGGGATGTACTTCTGGATTCTCTGTTCCCACGGTCTCCATGAATGGTCGTTGTACGGTGATGGTGACCTTACTATCATAAAATTCATCCACGCTTTTGTGAAGTGCTCTGCGTCTCCTATAGTTACCAACAGCCTTAGTTGCCCCAGCGGCCATATAGTTTCCCCACTGACGCCGGTTAGGGATGTGGTGGCAGGAACCATTTGACTTTTAATCTCTGGCCGGAGCCGGTTGAAGCAATGTTCGTAAAGGACTTCCATCGAGGAGCCTCCGTCCACATACATGCGGTGAATCGTGTGTCCTCCGATTTCTGCTTCTATGACCAATGGACCTTCTGTTCCCTTGTTGGCAGACAACGGAGGGAACATGATCTCGTTTACCTGAGCAAAACTTAACGTCACCTTCTGTCGAGTCACTCTATGCCACAGCTGTATCATATAGATGGCCGCAACTTTCTCTTTGGCCGGGGCCTCCTTTTTTTGTTCTTTTGCTTATCTTTGTCATGCCTGATTTCTTTGATAAAGTGTGAGAGCTTACTCGCCTTTACCAATTCCTCGATCTGCTTTTTAGCTGCATGCATTCGTCTGTACTGTGTCCTTTGTCGTTGTGAAACTCACAGAACTTGTTGCTTCTTCTTTTGTCTGCGGGAGTCACCATGGGAGGTGGTGGTTTAAACTTCTCCGACTCAGCGGCAAAGATTTCTTTTGGCGTCCTATTCAGGGGGGTGAACTTGCTTGATCCCCGTCCATCCCTTGGTTGGTTTCAGAAGTCGGATCTTCGCTCATAAGTGTGCCGCTTGGACTGGTCCTGCGGCTTCCAAGGGGTGCGAACTTTCTTTTTTGACGCGACCGTGGTTTCTCCTCGTATAAAAGTCGTGGTCGTAATCATCATCTCCTCCAGAGTCTTTGGGACATGTTCATTGAGACGTTTTGTCAACTCAGGGTTATTGACTCCATGCATGAATCCAGAGATTTTCATGCACTCCGGGCCCCCCTTCATACGTCCAGTTTCAACTTTGAAACGCTCCATGAATTCCTCAATCGTCTCTCTATCTTTTTGCTTGATGTTGTGAATTTCCACTGGGTCCTTCACATGTTTCTTCTGTTGCATAAAATACGCGAGGAAAGCCGCTTTTAGATCCTTGTAACTATTAATGCTTTCCGGAGGTAGTTCATCAAACTATACCCTCGCGGCCCCTATTAAGGTGGAGTTGAACATATGGCACCATGTGGGCATTGCCCAACGTTCCACTTGGGCCGAGGCTTGGAAGACCTTTAAGTGGTCTTCTGGATCTCCAGTTCCATCATACGTTTTCCATTGTTGGGCATTCGCGTCTTCCTCGGGCTTCTGAAGTTGCGAATTCGAGGTGTAAACGGATCCACATCCTCGCAGCTCCAAGGTACGGCCAGGTCTTCCTCCAGCATCTTGCACCTTTTATTTCTTGACTTCCAATGGCCTGTGTCACTGGTGCTGCTTTCAGATCCGCGGGATGGTGGAGCTTCGCTTTCCCTCCATCTCCTCGTGCTCCTGGATCGACGTCTGTCTTGAGGGGGTCCTCTGTACTTGGTCCTAGTCTCTTGGGAGGAGTAGATACCATCGTACGACTCTTCAGTGTCACGGAGGCGATCTCTGTGTCGGGGGCGGTCTCTACTGGGGGAGCGACCTCTAATGCGGGAAGGATCCCTAGAGCTTGTCCTGCTCGGTCTAGACCTTGTCATGCTTGGTGAGTAGGTATCGCTGAGTCGTTCATGTACACTTCTCCTTCGACGGCTCAGACGATTAAACACGTTCCCGTCATTATATCTCAAGCGGTCCTAGACCCTAGGCCTCCTTGAAGAGGTGTGGTATCTCACGGGTGAGACGACATCACTTGAATTTTGAGAACCCTCTCTTGTTCTCCGACCTTTCTCGGAGCTTTCTGCGAAGTCCAATCTGGTATGAACTTCTTTTCGCTTATGGCGACAGACTTTATCCATGATAATGGGTAAGATGTCATCGTAGTGTTTCTCACAAAAGTCCTGGATGTTAACTTTATCCCTTTCCTTCTGCGTTTTTTCTTTGTTCGCTGTTTTTGTAACAGTGGTCACAATTGGGGTTGTGTTAGCCACTACGCTCATTCTTCAGAGTCATTCCCAGTGTCGGGTCCCACGGATGGCGCCAACTTGTTGATGCAAAAGTTAGGCTGGATCTGATTTGGCCCGAATAGGTAGTTATTCAGGCTGAGGAACCTTATTCCTGCACCAAGTGAATTTCGTTGAGGACTCCTGCACAAGGAATAAAGAACACGCGTTAACCTTATCGTGGGAGCGGATCCCACGATTAGCCTCCGGCGTGAGAGTAAGTATATGGTTCTTGGAGAGTAATCGAGTATGATTAGGGTTTTTAGGTGATACCTCATTGATGATGATTGTTGATCCTTTTATAGGCCTCATGCTCATTAGGGTTTCCCCACAATTCGGCCTAAGCCTTATCCGACAAAACCGAGATTTGACATTATCTTGGCCTATTTAAACTAGCAGAGTATATCCCCTACTTAATTTAGGGTTATCCTTCCCTGAAATAGCGCATAAATCGGTTGCATGCAGAATAGAACCGTTGGAGACCGTGCCATGAAAGCCGCGTTTCGGACAGGTGTCCGTGACCGCGACCGTGACACACTAGCGAGTCCGCGACCGTGAAACACTAGCTAGTCCGCTACCCGTGACCGCGATACAGGTTAAGCCTATAAAGAAGTATGGGCCGTGCCCGGTCCGTACTATACGTCATCACTAGTGGGTGTCCAACTAGCTCTATTTCTTTTTGTTTTACATGAGGTAGTGTTATCTTCCAAGTTTCTTTTTGATTTACCATCATCTTCCATACCTAAATGTAGAAACATTGAGGAGAGAAAAATGATAGTGTTATAGAAAAGTGAAAGAGGGAAAAATGACACTTTTATGGAGAGAGTGAGGGAGGGAAAATGAAAGTGTATCTCATATGTCAAATGGAGGAAAAACTGGCGCCTAAAAAATGAAGGGCATATTTGTCAAAGTAGTGTGATAATGTTGAGATTGTTGTGTCTAGTTGGGGAGAAGGACTTTTTTTAACTCTTCCACTCTCAGAGTTATTAAGGATTTAAGATGTAAAAGAAACATCAAAATAATATGGCTGGCTTTGGATCCCTTCATATATGGACCATTAAGTCAAAAAGAAACAACACCTAAGTCACAAGGGCTTATCGTTCTCAATCAGTTTTTACGTAGCTATTTGAAGAAAGGATTTCGGGCTAAGTCACAAGGGCTTATCGTTCTTAATCAGTTTTCACGTAGCTATTTGAAGAAAGGATTTCGGGCTCTTTGCTAGATTGAAGTGCATTTTGAAGGAACGATCACACTCGTGGGTATAGGTGGCGAGTGTCTATATCTAGCACTTTGATATGTGTAGCTCGTAACACTCCAAATATGTTAATTATTAGTATTTCTCATTGTCTAAACAATTTATTTTAGTTTATGTAGCAAGTCAACTATTTGGAACAAGTCATGTAGTCTTTTGTTTTTAAAGGAGTGTTTGAGACAACTTATTTTGTAAAAATAACGCTTCCGTAGGTAGTTATGTAAAACCCAAGATCAGAGTTAATATTTTTAGCATATATATAATGCATTTGTAGAATTTCATATTTTACGGATAAGCCTAAGTCCATTTTATGGAAAATCAAATGTTGTAGGTCAGGAGGTTTTATCCACCGGTCAAACAGGGTTTGACCACCGACCACAACTTCAACCGCCGATCATATCTCTTTTGACCAACGAATAGAGGGTTTTTGGGTAAATATAAAATAAATAAAAATTTGTCTGAGTTAAGATACGGGTCCGGTGAATAAAAAAATTTACTTTTTTTTTCACTTTTTGGTATTTTACTAAAAGAACTTTTTTTTGAAAATAACCAAAACTCATTTAAATCTGAACCCAACCAACCCATCTAAACTCGAAATTTAAACTCATATTTTTAAAAGACGAATACTTGTTTAGATACAAACTATAGAGACTCGTCACCTGACCCGAGCCACCTATTTTGCGACCTTTGCTTTAAACAAACACCCCTAGAGAATAATGAATACTCAACATTTGCATCCAGTTAGGGTTTTAAACTTGGATAATGATCCTCTCATGTTCATTTGAACATGAGAGGTAATGTTCTGCTTTATCTAATTATACATTTGATTAAAATAATCAAATTTACAATCAGATAAAGCAGAACATTACCCTCGTGTTCAAATAGGATTTTTTCCTTTAAACTTATAACCTTGTGTTTTTCACAAAGTGCTGACACAAACCCTTTGTCTTCCATGACATTCAAAACCCAAATAGATTCCCAAAATCATTCCATCATACCCACACCAACACCATGAACATCTCCAGAAACAAGCTTCTAATCATTAGGTTTATCTTAAACCCTAATCTCATCAAAAACCATAACCCAAATCCACCCATTTCAC
>BQNB010112661.1:18549-22105 GCA_026074375.1 Tanacetum coccineum | reverse complement strand
TTAATTAACTATCGAGCTATAAAATGTTTGTTTCTTCAAGACCGAGCTTCTCTTGTTAGACTGTGAAATTATGTTTCTAACAACTAGTCCGCCTAATAACAGAACTAACAGGATCTAAACCACCCTCAACACTACCAAAACTCAAGGGTCAATGACAGACTATAAGTATATCTAATAAAGCAATAATTAAACAGGAAAACATAATCATAACAACAGTAAATTCATAACTAGGTCAGCACTAGAAGTGCTTAGCCACTCATGGTAACAACACAACAAGAATAAATGAAAGGAATCATGGATTGGATCATCATTAGTCTTATAGTAAGCGTTTATGAACGATTAAATACAAAATTAAGTGAAGTGACTTCTCCCTTAGACTTTTTGTGGAATTCTTCGGGTTATGGAAGCTTGGTTCGCCCCTTGATACTGTGGTGGAAGGGTCGATGTCGAATGTGCCGAATGAGGGCTCTATTTATAACTATCAAATCTGTTACGGCATAACCATTATGTATGTGTTACGTCGTAACCATGCTGATGTGTACTTCTATGCTCCAAGATTAAATTGTGTTACGGCGTAACTCTAGTGTTGATGTTACGCCGTAACAAAGACTAGGATAAGTCATCCTTCCGTAACGATGCTGGTTACGGCGTAAGCATCATGAAGCATTTTAGCCGTAACTTAGGTGCTGACTCATTCATTCATTAATCTTGGTTACGGCGTAACTCCTGCGAGGAGGTTACGCCGTAACTGGCCTTGAGTTTCTTCTTTTGCTTGTTTTCCACGTCCAAATCCCGCGTCTCTTGATCCAATGCTTGTGTTCTTCCTGTAAACTAAATATAAAGTGATTAAGTAGCATTTCCAGGCATTTATGTAACACCCCCAAAAATGTGTCGCAACGGAAGTATGTCCGGGGGCGTTACTTCATAATACACAACGCTAGATACAAGAGAACGACCTCTAAATGTGTCGTTTAAAAAGTAATCTCGTTGATTTCCTTGAAATTGATATAACATTTGTCCCATAATTGCATCACAATGAAAAGCTTGAAAGCAATACAACGAGATTTGATCATTTGTATATAAGTAGAAATCCATGAATGAAATCTTGTCAATTTAGACTCCAATGTACATCAGTAAACCAAACATCTAGTTCACCTAAGAAAAACACGCTTAAAAACGTCAACATAAAGTTGGTGAGTTCATATGTTAGTTAAAGTATAAATGTAAATTCCAATGAATGTATTTGTCTAACTGGTGTCGTCCCTGATGTACCAATGTAAAACGTTTAGTGGTATTGTCTCTCTACAAGTAATCATAAATGATTTAAAATGTGGTTCAAGATTTGTAATGCATGCCTGACCTATTTCAATCCTTAAATAGTCACAAAATGTATGAATATATGTTCAAATCCAAGACTTGTAATGTACTCATGACCATTGTATCCAATACAATAGTCACCATTTGTGATTATGATTACATACCTAAGTTCATGAATTGAGACGTTCGACTTGTTTTGTATGCCACTTTATTTCAAGGCACTGTTAACGAAAGTACCCATCGTAGGTTGTCCACCTCCTAGAACACCTGTGGCATTATAGAGTAATAAAAATATTCATGTGTTTGGATTGTTGGCCCGCAGGCACCAATCCTTATCTGATCCGAACATTGCGTTATAACGTTCGTTCCCGGGGTGATAGCTAGTCACCCGAACGGGGTAGAGTCAATCCTAACTAGATTTCTTATAACATTCGCGTTTACCCCACCGAGTAATTAACAGTTCATGCAACTTAAGCTACTCCATAATCCATTATAATGAAATCAGGTTTTGTAGTATCATAAGTGGAAAACTTAGTGATGTATCTAATAGTGAATATGTAAATTAGTATGTAAACGAGTTTGTAAACATTCATGTAAACACATATGTAATCGACCATGTAAATGAATATGTAAACACGTATGTAATCGACCATGTAAATGAATTTGTAAACACGTATGTAATCGTCCATGTAAATGAATTTGTAAACAAGCATGTTCTCACCCTAAAAATATATGTAAAACAAGTAAAACATGGGGCTATAAACTCACCTTGATGTTGAAGAACGATTGACAGATAGGCATCTGATATGCACAACACAACGGAAGACGAAACGGCTTGACCGAGAAGTTGCCGTTTATCTTAACGGTTAAATCCTACTAGTTTAGGATAATGAATTTAGTTACCCGATGGATGATTACATCAACGCGACCCGTTGATAAAAGATTTAGGTTCCGAGTGGCAGTTTGGTTTGGTGGTTGGTTCGGTAAAATAATTCAAAAGTATATAATTCATATGGTGAATTATATAACAAAGTATGTAATATATTCCATATATATTACCTTGAAAGATGAACAATTATATAATTCATATAGCGGATTATATAATAACGACCAGAAATCAAAAGATTGATTTGAAGTATACTATACCGTGCAAGTATTATATAATAAGTGTGAGTAAATAATTAAACCAAATGGTTTGACACGTTTTCGGAGATCGCCAATTTATTAAATAAATAAAAGTTCTTGCATAAACGAAATCGTACGTTTTAAAGTTACCAATTAAGTAAACGGTGTTTCTAAAGTCCGTACCAAAGTTATGACTTTATTTTCTAGCCGGGATTTATAAAATAACATTTTATAAATTAGTATTTTGTTTGTTGTTGAGTTATTGTGAAATTATAATTTAAAACATCTTTAAATTATAACTTAGTCCATTTATCGTCCTTGGAGTTGTATCTAAAAAATAAGTATATACATTTTAGAAATTTTGCCATGACCTTTTCGTTTATGTGACATTTCCCATTTCTACAAAACTCAATGTTTTCCACTTTTCAATCAACCAATCTAGGTTGCAAAATATATTCGTGTTTCAATATTTATCTAGACGATATTTAAATACTAAATGAAATAAATAAAGTCAAACACACTTTTAAACGATGAACGAAACACGCCCTATGTGGGTTTTCAAAACCACAACCAAACACCCTTGTGTTGGCGTTTACCACAAACCAAACGCACCCATTCGGTGCTGCTGCCAAAACATAAAACGCACCCGCTGTGGTGCTGACCCGCGAACCAAACGCCCCTGCTGTCCCAAACACCCCTGTTTGGGTTTCCTGCTCGCCCAAACACCCCTGTATGGTTTTTCTGCTACACCAAACACCCCTGTATGGTTTTTCTGCTACACCAAACACACCCTTGTGCGGTTACACAGCCAACCAAACACCCCTTTTGGCAGTTTTGCTAAACCAAACGCACCCTCTCGGTGCTTCACTTAGAACCAAACACGCCCTTATCGTGTTCTCTACTAAACCAAGCGCACCCCAAACTGTTTTAAACAAAACCAACGCACCCTTTTCTTGTTTATAACATCCAAACACACCCTTGCTGCTAAGCTTATAACACGGTTTATAAACATACCAACGCACCCTTTTCTTGTTATATAAAACAATCCTCAATATCACACCCGTGCTGCTATGCTTATCATCACAAACGCCATTTGTTGCATTTCTTAAAACCT
>BQNB010112661.1:11049-13549 GCA_026074375.1 Tanacetum coccineum | reverse complement strand
TTTAATTTGATAAAAAGATTTTATCCATATCTTTTTAATTGGTAACAAGATATTACCAATATTTTTTAATTTGATAAAAAGATTTTATCAATATCTTTTTCCTTATTTGCATTACCCGGCCACGGAAGTACGTCTTCCGTCGGCCGTAAGTCGAATGTCATATTCGCATTACCCGGCCACGGAAGTACGTCTTCCGTCGGCCGTAAGTCGAATGCCATATTCGCATTACCCGGCCACAGAAGTACGTCTTCCGTCGGCCGTAAGTCGAATGCCATATTCGGCCGTAAGTTGAAGATAGATATGGCGGCGTATGGTTGGAAAGTGCGAACGTCTCCGCGACGGTAAGAGTAGTCCTTTTAGTCTAGTAACCGCGGCTACGGCCACGCTTACTAGACTGGGGGGACATGTTGGCGTATAGTCTGGAATGGGCCAGACCCAATGGGCCGAACCCGATAAAAAGGTGGCCCACATCCTACGTAACCCTAATCCATACACTATATATACAAGGGTATGATCATCCTACCTACACATACCTACAGATACCCTTTATACTATGCTTATACTATTCTGACTTGACCGTCGGAGGGTGGATCCCGGGGCTCCGGCCTCGGGTCCCCTTCTAACCGGTTCTTCTTTGTGTGTAGCACTATTCAAGGACCGGGAAGACGACGAACGGCACCAGAAGAGTCGTCAGGACCGGCCCGACCAAATTATGCTTCAACAGTATTTAACTATTTGAACATCACTAAATGACATAATTTCGTTCAATGATGTGGATGAAGTAGGACATGTAAAACAAAATCATAATTGTGTCATATGAAAATACATCTTACTACATGTAAAGCAACCCACAAAAAAGATATAATACATGTTTTATATGCACCGAATCAATGAGAGCTCATCGTGTTTGGCTGAAATCAAACTCACATAGAGAACCAACACAATTTTATAAAATGAATAACTTTTTTGTATTTGTTCTTCCATACAAGCAAACCTAATCGTATTCTTCATAACTACATGTCAATGGTCGTACACATGATGACATTACTAAGAAGATAACAAGATCCAAAAGAAAAAAAATCAATTGAACTAAGACCGGACGTAATAAAACGTCAGGGTCTTGAGGACGCTTACTCCCTGTTACGGAGGTGTTACAAGACACGTCTTACATGAGAAATTTGTAAGACTCATTCGTGTGCAAGACCGAGTCATGAGAGAAAAAAGACAAGGTCAACGGTAAAAATGTAACCGTTTGGCATACTTAAAAATAGAAATTAATGGTAAAGTTGGTTGTTTTATTACACTAAATTAGTGGTTAAGTTGATTCTAAATGAAAAGGATTGATATGACACTGAAATGACGGTAATATGCAGTCTTCATGATGGTTACTCCTTTCGTCTCATGATTAATGTTCACCGACAAAAAAACACGCAATTTAAGAAAATTAAACCATCATCATTACAACATTTTTTCTCTTACTTTTGTAAAAGGATAGTTTTACTTTTAACCAATTAATTTATAACTTTTTAAAATTTTGTAATAATAACTTCAAGTGAGGATGATATGATAAACTTAATCTAAATTTTCTATCTACTTTTAAAAATTAACCATTAATTTAGGACAACTAAAAAAACGTGAACTATAAGGCTGCTCGGAGTGGATTGCAATCACAAGATGAGTGCATAACTCACAGGTGAATTATCAAAACACACAAACAAACTCACGCGTGACATATTGCAAAATGAAGTCCCGCCACTCACCATCCGTGAGTGGTAGAAACTGTGAGGCCACCTTTTTGTTTTTAATATTTTTTATTTGGTTTGTGAGTGTTTGTGGAATATTTAGTGGAGTATATTTTGTATAACGTGAGTATTTTAATTAATGGTGAGTTAGTGATAACCACTACAGTTAAATGATGAGTGTGAGTGAATTAAAACGAGAGTCGAAAAAAGCTAAAATAACACTGAGATAGATGATGAGTTACACCTTACCATTCAATCCAACCTAATCATATGACGGAGGAAGTATTACATTTGAGCGTGACGTCTAAAGTGAGTCAATGCTTCACAATCCTTTGCAAAATGATACGTGAATCTTTTTTATATGGCCATTTTGCCCCACACATTGGAAAATGAAAGAAGTTTGTATTTACTTGTGGACTTCTTGTTGTGCCTCTTTGACCACCTAACGGCCATTCAAAATTTTCGTATGTATTATGCTCTATTCGTTCCAATTTATTAGTTCAGTTTTGACTTTTTAAAGTCTTTCTTTTTAAACTTTGACCTTAATTAATATTTTTGTGTGTTATATAATACTTGATGCAAAATATATGTATGGATTGAATTTTAAATGTATTTTCATTGGTATAATTTTCATCAAGTATTATATAACACAAACAAAAATATTTACGGTCAAAGTTGAAAAATAAAGACTTCAAAAAGTCAAAAGTGGACTAATAAATTGGGACGGAGGGAGTATGATTCAAACTTCAAAGAATGTG
>BQNB010112659.1:0-22106 GCA_026074375.1 Tanacetum coccineum | reverse complement strand
AAACGTTTTCAAATACATGCATAATGACCTCATGAACAAATTTTGAGGTACATAATTCATATGTATTTTTTGACTTGTTTGGTTGAGCAAAATCAAACTAAGGAGCATTTGGATTAACTCTAAGGATGTTATATTTAGGTCAAGTTAGTCGTTACTCCACATTTGTTGCATATAGGCACACACTAGACATCTTGTTAAATAAAAGAACCTGACTAAGATTATCCTCTTTTAATTATAGGTGAAGTGAATTTGGAAGATGAATTACGATACACTAAATCATACATCCCAACAATCTCTGATGAAAAATATATTCCTGATATCTTTAAACCTATCATTCAAAACCTAGAATTTAGATCAATTCATAAAAAAATATATGAACTCCATGAAGAAATTTGTCCAAGATCTCTACTTGAATTTTACTCTTCAATAGAAATTACCAAAGATGAGAATCAAAACATTTTCTTAACATTTTGGGCTTTGAAGAGAACATTTAAATTCTCACTCAAATCATTTGCCTCAATTCTTTCCATTCCATGTGAAGGAGAGTGTTCTTATTCTGAAGAACCCTCTCTCGACACATTGAAAACTAATTAAGAGTCAAACACACCTTATTAAACACACCTTGCAACACTAAAGAAAATCATTCAATCAATCACAACAACCAGACAAACAATTTTTCAAAACAAAGTCCTCAAAGAGGAACTTCGTCTAGACATGAGATCTTGGAATGAAATCATTCAAGATAATGCCTTTGGCACTCAAAATGAATCACCATTCCTTACCGCATCATCATGTCACATGATGTACTGCATCTTAACAAGTACTCCTTTCAACTTTGCCTATCTTCTAACCAAACGAGTTGAAAAGATTAAAAATCAACCAAATTCTCCAATGCCATATGGAATGATTCTAAATCGTCTATATGAACATATCATTAAAATTAATCCTTATCTACGAAAATCAAAATACAACTCATATTGGGGATCCATGAAACCTTGGGTTCATCCCATTCATCTTCAATCCATCATCTACATATCTTCTGATGAAGTCTCAAGTGATGATTCTAATGCTAGCTGAGATTTGTCTTAATTATTACTTAACATATGTACTAGTATTATGATTATGTTCTTAATCTCTGTTACTATTTCTTGTGTTTGTGTACAATATGTCTATGTCATGATTTCATGCTTGCTATATGACACTTAGCAATTTTTTTTGTCATTTATATGATTATACTTGGCCTCATTACATGATCTCTTTTCTTGAAATTAGTTATTTGACTAGATTGTATGATTCTTGATGAAATGGAGATACCATAATCACCCTTACAACCTTCTTAAGTCATTTCAACACAAAAGACTAATTTCTGGAAAAATTTAAAGTTCCAGAAAATGGCCCCCTAACAAGTTAGGCGGCCCCCTTATATATATGGGACCGCCAAACATTATGGGACCGCCAACAGCTAACACATTTCTCTTTAGTCTTTTCTCTTTTTCTGAGCCCTTGACTAACCTTTTGATAAAAAGCTGTCATTTCCCTTATTATCAAAACAATTTCTTACACCTCAACACTAGGATACCATGCCTTGCCATATATTTTCTTATATATGAACACCATATTCTTCATCACTACTCACCCAACACTTCTCAATCCTAATATGTCATCTCCTAGAAACTATGGTGAAAAGTCTCACAAATCAATCATAGATCCTTGGAGAAACACTCATTCCTTGCCTTACTCACCTCCTCTATCTCCAAACAACTCACTACCTAAATCTCCACCAAACTCTCCAATCTTTGATACCACTCCTTTGCCTACTTCTCCTAATTCATTAAACCCTACACCCTCTTACTTACCTCCACAAATCTCTACTCAAAATCATAGTATGAACCATTTGCACGAACTCCTACACCTTTCAAATCTTCTTGATATCAATATTCAACATGCAATTGAGTCAACTAATTGTTCACCTCCCTCCTCACCGTTCACTCATCCTCCTTTTCTCGACCAAATCAATTTTCATTCGGACTTTTGTCATTGTTGCCTGGGTACTCGTAAAGTATTCAATATCTTAAAAGATGACCTTAACCGAATCAAATCTCTCATCATTGGGCCCTCAACCCTTTTCCCTTCATCCATCACTACCAACTCTCCTTGAAACATCCTCATGAAGTCAAGAATCATCTACTAGTTTACTTTCATTAGATGCTTTAATATGTTGTGTTTTAGTTATGATTATCTCATGCTTGTATCATCATATATATTGTCCTTGTGACTATATATGATTTCTTTATGAATTTAAATGCACTTTACTTTATGAGTTTTTAAATGTGTGGATTATACTCTTAAGATATTTGTCATGCCATATTTGCTTGCACTTGTACTTCTAACCTTGTTTTGTAGCAAACAAATTATCGTAAGATCGATCCCTTGGTGCCCCGAACAAGGGGGAGCTTACATCAAGGGGGAGTCTTTTATCGTCGATTTCTTTCTCTCTACTACGACTCGACGATCAACCTTTTTGGATTCGACAAAAAGGGGGAGAAATAGAATTAAACTCATTAATAATTTATAAACTTCTATTTTTATACTAAATGAGTTTATGTTTTGTCATCATCAAAAAGGGGGAGATTGTTAATACAAATAATGTCTAAAAACGTTATTTATATTTTTTGACCTCTCGATGTTTTGATAATAACAAAATGTAAAAACGTTTACGATAAAAATAAACGTTTATAAATTACTAACCGTAAAATTCTATTTCTAAGATTAATCACTTAAGGTATGGATAAACAAATCATTAAACATGATTAGTGATTAAGAAAATATTTTTCTTAAACCTTACATTTCTACAAAAGTGTTTTTATAAAAATATAAAAACAAAATATTTATTTATAAAAGAAATGTATTATTAAAATAATAAATTTGAAATCAGATTTTTCCCCCCAAAATGGAAGGTTCTAAAACAGATAACACCTTCCCCACAAAAAGACAAAAAGAGGAGCGTAGTCTACGGCGGCCCCTTATAGGCCTGGCGGCCCCCTAATATATTTGGGACCGCCGCCAGCACAACGGCTCTTTTTGTCTCCTATAAATACTGGGCCACCCCATCTGAAAAACAGAACCTCTTGCCACGAATTTTCTCAGATCTACTTTTCTCTCTTCTTTTTTTCTTTCTAAAACACATATCTTAATCACTAACATACCTTGATCTTGTTTCAAGTGATTAATTCTTTCTTCCTCCATTCTTCTTCTAATCAAGTGGGAAAGAGAAATAATAAAAAAAAGATAAAAATCGGATTCTTATACATACGAATTGGTTATTAAGTGATCTCCTTCTCCTCCTTAAGACACAGTCTTTATAAATTAACTTTGTTTGTTGTGTAAATTTGATTGTGTGTAGATCCAATAGTGTAAATTGTGTATTTGTGAATTTGGATTTTTTGTCAATCCAAGATGTGATGTATCTGTGAGTGTGTAAAGACTTAGTGAAGTCCTTAGATTGTTCATCTAAGATTAGGACATCGACATCTAGCTTAGTGTCGAAAAAAGAAAGTAAGCGACCGTGGTAAACGTTTCTCCGCCTAAGAGGGAGCTGTTGACATAGTAAAATCTCGAGTGGAGTACTTGAAGGAGTGGAGTAAGGACGAATGTGCTTCGTAGCCGAACCACTATAAATCTTGGTGTCCTGTTTGATCGGTATCTTTCTCTAATCTCTCTATATGTTATTGTTTACTAGTTCATTACATTAGATAGTTTTGTTGTGATTCATATTGTTGTTTGATTGGACATAACAACTCCAATCAAAGCATTTATAAGCAAAGTTTTAAAAACGATCAAATTAACTGGTAAAGAACTATTCAACCCCCGTTCTATTTCCTACAAATAATATATAATAATAATATATATGTATATAAATATAAATAGATGTATATATATATATATAATTATATTTATAAACAGAATTTTGCTTCTATATATAAGGAGAATGAAATAATATTCTTATATGAAAATATCAAAACAACACATACAATATTCTTTATGGTTTTGCTCTCATTCGTGTGCCTAGAATTTAAGTGTGCTATTTTCTTATCCCATATACGAATTTCGTGTAACCCAAGGCACCAAATAGGGTCGAAATATTGTATTCGGAAAGTGGACTTTACACGATTCAAAAATTATCCAAGCAATCTTTAATTATCAAGACCCTTAAACCAACGTAAAAGTTTAATTAGTGATTTTTGTTTCAAATCCAGATCTTAGATTATCATATCTTCAATATAATACTACTACTTATATGGCCATAAGGAGCGTAACATTCTTTTCAAGCTCTTTGAGGTCAAGAAATGCTTATACAGGTCAAGAACAACTTTATTAAAGTTTCAAATGATGAATTATCATATCAACAAAAATAAAACGCAAATATACAATAACCTTAAAATCTTGCTATATAATTCCTTAATTATACTCACTACTAACCTTAATACCCCAATCTAAATAACACGCAGCCGCCACAAAATTCTCAACTGCTTCTTTCACTTCAACTCGTGTAACTCAAACACAATCACTCTCTTTTGCAACCACAATAACATAAAAAATATTACTACTTTCTTCCTAGCTCAAGCCGAACTACATAAAGCATTTGTATAACTCTTTAATCAACAACTAAAACACATTTAACCTCATTTGATTCTTTCTGTTAAACACCGAACAACAAACACATACAATCCAACACTCAAAGCCCATGAAGAACTCAAAAGATCTTGTTAGAACTATGTACACACAACTTTATCATATATGTAACTTTAATAAATATATTATCTTTTGTCTAAATATGCTAAAACAAATGTCACTTCAAGTTATCATATGGGTAAGTTTTATAACTTTAACGACAGATAAAATGGGTTTTTACATATCTAAATAATCCAACAGATCAACTTAACCCTAACTCTTTTGATCTAAATCCGTTTGTAAATATTTTGACTCGAACTCATTTGTCCCGAATCTTAAACAAAAACCAATGGATTAACTTAAATCGACTAATTTTAAGTAGAAACCGATTGTATACATTAAACATGTACATACACAATACATTTTTACCCATAAACGTACAAACATACACAAAAATTAAGTTATTGACAAAAATATACGTTTGATTTTTTGATGGTAAACAAAACCCGTGCATTGCACGGACCAAGAAGCCGAGTTTATTAAATGCTTGGGTTGAGATTATATTGAAAGTCTTTGAGACATATAAACTATTATAAGAAACACAAAACTAAATCTATAATTACTAAAAATAAGATCATTTCTAACTAGAAAAGTTATAACTACTGATTTTTGTTTCAAATTCGGATCTTTAGATTATTAGATGTTCGTATCCGAAAATTCATATGTCCAAAATTTATCAAAATCGAGTATTGTAAATTTCGGTTTGGATATTTAAGACTTCAACCATTAGAGTATCAAAATCATTACTCAATATATCTACTACTTAATACGTACATGTGGAACATACATTCTTTTAGAGCTCTTTGAGGCCAAAAAGTGCTTATACATGTCACACAACTTTATTAAAAATCCAAATGATGAATTATCATATCAACAAAGATAAAACACATATATACAAAAGAATAATAAATCAACTTCCAAACGCATCAACCGTCATATAATGACTAAAGGGAAGCATTTGAAAGACAATCACTATATGAACAATTGACAAAATCCAATGAAAAGTCGAAGCCTCATTATAATATATAACATTTTTCAAGTGAACTTTTTGAGCAGTCGTTGTTGCGAAGCAGCGGTAAGAAAGGAATTAAATAACGTTTATGAGGTGTTGTTGTTAATGGAGTTTCCACTAACTTGCCATTTAATTTTTGAGGTTAGTTGCATGCTTAACACATGTTTTTCATTATCAGTTTGATTAGCAATATATATTAGAGAAAGAAGCTTCGTTTGGAATTACTAAAAATAGTAGGTCATCGGTCTTGCCATGCAATCTCCATCTTGCCATTGACAAAAAGAATTTTCAAGTTTCCTTTGTTGCATTTATGCTTAAACAACTTCTTTTTATGATTTTTCAGTGTGCGTGTGGTTTGAAAGGTGTAACTATCTAATGTAGTTCGATTATGTGATGTTTTGTTTGTAGTTAGGGGTTGCAGAAGGTAGAATTGTCTCCATCTTGCCATTCACAAAAGAAATTTTGACCTTCCTTTGTTGCAGGTTATTTAAACTTCTCTTTTATGCTTCTTCAACGTGTATGTAGTTTGGAAGGTGTAACTATGTAATGTGGCTCAGTTGTTTCATGTTTTGTTTGAGCTTAGGGTTAAAGAATGTGAAAGAAAAATCATTGTTTTTCACAACATGTTTGGTACAAAATAAGAAAAATTGAGATTACGTTCATATAATTTTTTTTAATTAAATGCTCTACAAAACAAAGAATATGTATTTTCTAATTTAAGAAAGGAAACTACAAAACACATTTTTTTTGTTTTCTTTGTTTCCTCACCTTATTTTCTTCAATACATAAAACAATGTTATATGAACGCATGATATATATTATATGAAAAAGTAAGTCCCCTCCTCTTTTTCATTACAAAACTGAAAATAAAAAATTACGTTGTGTTTTTAGTTGGCGAAAAACGTCTCACTTTTTCAAGAAATTTAATTATAAGAAAATAAAAAAACTAAAAACCTTTTTTTCCTAACAATTTTCATATAAAGCGAAATTCTCACTTCTCAAATTTTGACTAGAAAAATAAAGAACTCAATCTACCCTTCTCCACTTTTAAGCGAATCATAATGGGGGAATGAGAATGGAAAACTTGCCTCATGTTTCCATTCTTTGTATGAAACAAACATAGGAAGTCATTTTTTTTCCTTTTCTCGGCATTCCTTTCCAGTCTACCAAACATCCCCTTAGAATATAAAAACTCATTTAATTAATAACGAAAACACTCCTTCAACAACTTCTACCTAAAAGGACAATACTATATGTTTCAAATAATTCAGTTCTGATTATTTAGATCTCTATATATCTTTGATACCTACACAAAATTTATACTGATCTCAAAGCATAAAATAGTTAAAACTCAATTAATCTTAAAACCCCATTTAAGCTTAAGGACAAGATAGACAGTCACCACACCGCTGTACAAGCAGAAACCAATGTGGAAAAGCTAAGGAACAAGAAATAAAATCACTTGTAACTCTGCATCGAGTCTCACCACACATATGCATTGAAGGAAATTAAACAAAAGGTAATATAGTCCTGATGAGAATGTTGAACGAGAGAACTTTACACAGGATGAATCTGAATAATATGCTGAAAATAAAACTTATGCATTAGGGATGAGCATGGTTACTAAAAAAACGGTACGTCAATCGTACCGGTACGGGTCGGTACCGTACGGTTTCTCTTACTCTTTACTCGTACGGTACGGTACCATGAACTCGCTCAAGAAAAATTCAGTAACACTAAAAACATACGGTACCAGACCGAAATTCCGAGTTTTGGTACCGGGATATAAAGAAGCATGACACAGTAAATATGTTAACTTTATTGACACGTTCTTAAAAATTTTTGACTTTAACTTCATTGTATTCTATCATGATTCGGAGTATACGATCACAATATATATGATCATCTGGTTTTTTTTAATTTGATTATTATTGAAATAAGCATGTTTGTGATACATCTAGCACAAGTTTATTTGTTGGGTTGTGGTGCCTTTCTTCACGCACAAGACCGATTATGACTTGAACAATCTAAAAACGCCTTCAGGAAGTAAAGCCTCAAGACTGACATTTTGTGGTCTTTGCCACCTGAATATGAACACCAAAATTCAACATCTGGTGGCGGATCTCCGCACCACCCACAAGAATCTTTGCCCACAACCTCTCAATCCAATAGCCATTTCTTTTAACTACTTTTAGCTTAAACACACCCATGACTCCCGAAACATAAAAGGTACTACACTTTTTACTCGATTGGTGACGTCAGTCATTTTAAGCACTCGTTTTCGGCTAGGATATACACTCGATTACCACTAGCAATCAAAGGCCCAATCAGATAAATATGTAGAGTAGGGCCAGTAGTGATGCATTTACCATTCGTTAGACTGTGTATAGCTCTTTCTTCAAACCTTGCCAAAAAGTTGGTAATAAGACCGAAAGACTTTGCCATGTTACTAGAAGTATCTATGAGTTTTTTGTACATGTTGCTTTGTCTATCAAACATAACTGATGTCATCTCAGAAGCATTAATGGGAGGCACTCCAGGAATATCAAAATAAATATCTAAATCTTTGATATTTTTTGAAGTCAATTTATGAATAGTGGCAAGATACAAAAAATCACATAAGCCGGAAGTGCCACTTGTATCGAAGTAGTATGTTGGTGAGTCTAGGCTTTCATCGACTCGAAAAGCAACATTTGAAAAGAGTCACATCTGAACTCTAAAGTCAATTGACGGACTAAAAGAGTCAAATTTAAGATTATACGGTACTCGGTACTTGTTACGGTTTAGTACCGGTTTACCCGGTACCGGTACCGGTACCGATATACACCTCGGTTCCGGGATCGAGAATACATATTTTGGTCGGGAAAAAATACGGTACTCCATAAACGGTGCCGGTACGATACCAAAATGGTACCGTGCTCATCCCTATTATGCAGTGTTTCACATTTAAAAAATCAAAGATCAAGATCATCCAAAGATTTCATGGCTGGGAATGAAACACATATACCATTAAATTCTAGAGCCAATTAATTTTGACAGTATCCCATCAAATGTAGGATACAAGAAAATCTATGACAAATATGTTGCACATATAAAGTTTTTTGCCCTTGGTTGATGTTGCAAAATGTCAGGAAGAAATTTGTCACTTGAGATATTAAAAAGCAAAAATTACGTATATGGCCCGTTGGGATTCGTATACTCTCGCAGTGACCCCGATCTTTTTTTTTCGAAAATAAACTTGTAAATCGCGCCATATGGGTAGCGATTTAGAAAATGGACACGTGTCGGCTAATTAAATTAACATAGGAAATAACGAATATAAATCGGAGCCCTAATTTTTTAAAAATGAAGATCGCGCCTATTGGATAGCGATTTAAAAAAAAGGAGCTTTTTTCAGTTGCACGTGGGTCGAAAACAGTGGGGTCAGAGGCATTAAATGTAAATCGCGCCTCTATGATAGCGATTTTGGTTTTTTTTTACTGTTTGTATTTTTAAGAAGCACAGTAACCTACAGTATGAAATGATTTATCACTGCCATGAAATGATTTATCACTACCAAGTGCAGTAATGTTTTGTTATTTTCTAAAATAAGAATCTGATTATGCATATAAATGAGAAGTGATATACTAGATACAATGTGCATATCTTTGTTTCAAAAAATAAGTAGTTCTGATTTGAAGTAGTTCTTATAATATTTGATTTAGTTTGAAGCTTGTGTTGTGGATTGTTGCGGTTTGCGGTGATTTTGAGGTGGTGTTGTTGGTGACTTCGTGTTTTTACTCTTATTATAAATGGGGATTTACGGTTACGAGGTATAATATTTAAATTTTTAATTACCCAATATTATATTTTTTGATGTTTGTATGTGTAGTAATTATTTATGTATTTGTTAATTTAGGTACCCCGTGTTCTTGTTACTTGTAGAAGTAAGTTAAGGCTGCTTAAAATAGTTAGTGAAAAAATTACTGGCACTAAACGGGAAGAACTATTTCGACAATCTTGTTTTGGTTGGGTATTAGATCAAAATGATTGGACAGAGAATTGTATTTTAATACATTTCATGTTAGGTCAGCAACTTGAGGTAGAAGGTGATGGAAATGAAAACGTCCCTTTGTATTACTATATAACTGATAATATTAGAATACAATTTGGGAGAGAGGAATTTTGCCTGGTTACTGGTTTAAGGTTTGGGGTCGAGAATTTGGCTGACTATGACGACGTAGAGTCGCGTATTCCTTTTAGGAGACGTGTGTTTCCGTCATATTTAGATGGGGAACCTATTACAGGCAATATGGTATTTAAAATCATTGATGACGAGTTGTTTGATAGATTACACGACGACGATGCTGTTAGCCTTTGTTGTCTAGGTATCTTGCAGCTTGTTTTATTAGGTGTGGAGGGTAAACGTAGGATCCCTGACTGGTTGTTAAGGTTAGCAAATGACAGAGTAGGTTGGGACAACTATCCATGGGGTTCGTATGTGTGGCCGACATTGTACTCCCACGAAGAATGCAAACGTTAGACTCATTGCCGAAATAATATGTCACCACCTACAAGTGAAATTGATAAGAAAACCTATTCGATCTTTGGATATACTTGGGCATTCAAGGTATGTCATAATTAGTTTATAAATATTTTACTTGGGCATTGAAGTTATATGTAAATACTTAAAATAATTAAAGCAAATGTCTTATTTTGAGACTGGGGGGGGGGGGGGGGGGAATTTGGAGTCTTTCCGAGTAACGGCGACCAGATATTATAATCGTTTCAATCGGTATCCTAGAGTTGCTGTTTGAAAAAAAGGGGAAGTTTATGGGAAGCATGGTTCATGGTTTTTTTCATGTGAGTTTTATTTAATTTTATAGTTTATTAAGTTGATTATGTTATATAATTCATAATTAATTTCCTTTATTTCATTTTAAGGGAAATCTGCCAGTTGAAAGATTGACACCAGACGAGACTGAGGCTCGATCGGACTGGTGGATTTCTAGTAGGGCATACTTTGACGGACGTATTGGTCAAGCTGAACGAGTACCTCGTCATGTCAACCGTCAAAATATGTATGAAGTTCCCTCAGAATTGTATCGACAATTCGAGGAACAAAAAAGAGACCTTGAAAAACAAAAAAAATTGAAGAAATAAAAAGAAACGAAACTAAACAGCGAGAAACGTATGAAAAAGTGCATAAATTTATGGAGGATATGAATGTTGAGCAGGTGCGACCAGCAAATAAAGGACCGATAATTGTCAGCCAACATTATGGGATGAGCGATTTTAGTGAATTCCAAAGCATGCAGGTATAATTTTTGTGTATTTAATATAATGAAAAGTAAGTAAATAATTTTTGTGCATTTTATGGGTGTCCACAGGGTGGTCCCTCATCATTCCAGACACATCCAAACAGCAGCTCCTTCTTCAATATCGGTACGCCAACGCATTGGCACACCCCAAGGCCGTCGCAACCTGGTTCATCAAATTGGCAAACGCAGATGACGGCGCAACCTGGTCCATCAAATTGGCAAAGCCAGATGCCGGCGCAGTCGGCCACTCCTTATTGGCAACCCGCTTTCCCCTCGCATCCTGGTACTTATAATTGGCAAAGTCCGATCCCATCTCATATGGGTAATCCAAATTTGCAACCCTCTATTGAGAGGCATCACGATGCTGCTGGCTTATTTAACCAGGTAATGCTAAATTTATATACGAATATGATTATATGATAGTAACCATCATGAAGTAATAAATGTTTATTAATTGTTGTTTTTTAGAATATACTGAATCGAGGAAAGAGGGAACAACGTCCTAGCTTTTATAAACGGACTCCATACACGGAACAACCTCCTACTACCGTTTTACCCAAGCAACGTGGTAATAAAAATAAGAATAATGTCAAGAAGGCTAATTTATCACCTTTGAATCTTGGGAATGCGTTTGATGATGAAAATGAAGGAGGCGATGACGTTATTTTTTTGGGTGGCCACTTCACTGGTAATTACCTAGTGTATGAAAACGTGAACCCTGAGAAGGTAATTGGTAGTCTTGTATATAAATTAATAAATAAACGCATGAAAGTATGTGCATTGATATTGGTTATTAACTTGGTTGTTTAGATGAAACGAGAAAATTATGGTAATTACACATAATTTTTAAATGACCCCGAGCAGATTTACTTAGATTGTTATATGAAGGGTTATTCAGTTTGTAACGCCCCGACCCAAAAGGGTAGAAGTATTACAAATATGGTGTGACATCAAAGGCATACATAATCATAACACAAGCATAAACAGCGGAAGTCTCAATAAAGTAACCAAAGGAAAAATAAGTCAACAAGACTAAGGGTACATAAGTTCTAGAAGACAGACATACCAAACGAAAAACCGAAATAACGAAGGTCTCGAAAGTACCAAAACATATATCAAAACACAGACTCTAGGGTAAGTCCCACCACTCAGCACTCATATCCCGAAAGCAACCCCAGCTCCTAGCTTAGATATCTGCCGCAGGAAAAGAAAGTGCGGCTGAGCTTACAAAGCCTAGTGAACAGATATATATAATCGAACGCAAAAGATAACAGGAAAATCAAAGGATATGATATAAGGTGCAAAGGATATCACAAACATGAACAAAGGAATACAAAATAAGAAAAGACAAATCAGAAAATCAATTCATTAGTGTAAGGTAAATGAATCAGAAAATCAAATCAAGTCAATTACCAAGCCCAAACAAATCATATCAAAGTAACCACGAGGTCATGAGCTCCCAAAATTTGTGAAAGAACTGGAATGCACCAAACGTCATCACGAAATATACATAAATCATAATGTCATAATCCATCGAATACAAAACAAATCATGGATCATCCAACGCCCCCTTAAACAAATAATAATCTTCATAAAGCTCCCATATAATATCAAAGGGGGAACAGGTGTAGAAAATCACTCACCCACACATGAGTCAAGCAAAGGTGCCATCAATTGACACGGCCATGTTACCTTCATGGCTAGGAAACAAATAGTGGCTTGGGTCTCAAACTGAAGGGTTCAAAGCAAAGTCATATCAAAGTTCATTTCACAAGGGGATCATAGCCTAGGTTTCAATGCCAAAGTTTCAAATATCCAAAGGTAGCATAGCAGGTTCAAAATGAACATAATAACAACATAAAGAGAGGCCAAAAAAAAGGCTCTGAGAAAATGTAGCAAATCACATAAGGAAATCAAAGATAAGAGAGGAATATGCATGAGAAACCTTACGATAAGATCAGAATATCGACCTTATTCCGAAGGCAAAAACAATAATCACAGAAAATACCACAGAATAGTCAAAAAAAATCACTCCCTCTGACTAAAACCGAAAGAAATTGAATAAATTCGAATTACAAACCAATCATTAAGTTATATTTTCTATTTTAGGTAACTTTTCCATTTTTTAGTAACTTTCCATTTTTAGTAACTTTCCATTTTTAGTAACTTTCCATTTTTAGTAACTTTCCATTTTTAGTAACTTTCCATTTTTAGTAACTTTCTATTTTTAGTAAGTTTTCAAAATTAGTAATATTCATCATTTGAGATTCTATTAAGTATTTTGAATAGTTTAGGGACTTAACATGACGAACCTTACAATATTTTTTTAAGTTTAAGGGTTAAATATACAACTTCCATATTTTAGGGGTTTAATGATACAAATCTACATTCAAGGTTAAAAGTGTAAATATCAAAGTTTCACATTTTATTCAGATTATACCTTCCATTTTCTATATTTACAAGTCAAACCCTTAATTTACACAATTTACATATTTAGCCCTTTTTGTTTATTAATTATTTAAACAATATCTTTAATTATCCATAATTACAAAACAAGTCCTTATAGATTCAAATATGACAAATTCATACTTTATACATTAAATACTAACCAAACCTTCCACTTTTCAGAATTTACAATTTCAGTCCCTCTATTTTAATTAATTAATTTCTAATTACTTATTATATGTAATTAACCATTTTAATCCAAAATAATATCAATATGACATTTTATACCCCCAACTTATTTTATACAGATTATAATAAGTATAATAACATGTTTAAAACAGACCTCATAGTTTCAGAAATTACAAATCACCCCCTTATACTTTAAAATCCAAATCGGCTAATTAAATAAATCCACAAAACCCTAATTTGATTTTTCCCAACCACAAACACAATTATTACCCAATCATTAGCATTAAATGAACCTGGAAAAATTAGCAAAACCCTAACCCTAATTTGTTTAAACCTTTTTCTTTCCTTTTCCCCTTTATTCGCAAATTCGGCAATCAAAGAAAACCCCCAATTAAATTTTCGAATCTCTTCTAAATTTTTCCAACAATTTATCTGAGTTACATATGATATATACAACCTTAGAAAAATATAAAATCAAGTGTACAAACCTTATTTTGCCGATTTCATAATTATTTCGAAATTAGGGTTTCTAATTTGTTTTAATTCATACGATCAATATAACATGCATGGATATTTTTCCTATGTATATTATGAATTAGAATGATGAAAAATGAGATACAAAAATACCCTTGATGATCCTTGATGATTTGATGAATTTATAGAACTCGGTTGTGTATTTCGAACCCAAAACAATTACCACGATCGAACCAAGCAATCCACGATCTTCCCACTATTTTTCCCACCTTCCTTGATCTCCAAAACACCTTAGAAAAATGGTCCTAGCCCAGGAAAAATTTGATGCCGCCTCTTTTGTGTTTTTAGGGTTTCGGCTATTTAGTTTTTTAGGGTTTTATAAAATAAAATGCATAAGGCAATTAAATAAAATACTTTGGCCGAATTTATAGGCTTTTAAAAATGACCAAACCAGATCTTTAACTTTGCCAAAATATTTAGTAATTATCCTAATTTTATTTTATTTAAATTTTAATGTATAAATACATAAATATACATAATTCGGCATAAAATGTATATACATAAGTATTAATTATTTTTCTTATATAATATAAGGTATTTTAATCTTACATAAATTTCATAATTGTCATATGTTGTATTTTTATAATTTCTAGAATTAAAATGAACTTTATTTCTGCTTAGTTTTTTATGTAATTTCTTAGCAATGAAGGTATTTTTGGTAATTTTACACTTGTTGAGATTTTTTGGTTTTACAGTATTCTACATAAGCAACTGCTATATGGAAAATAAGATCAACTTTTCCACTTTTACTCTTCTGGCAGGTGCTCTAACATGGTGGAATTCCCATGTTAGGACTGTTGGTCATGATGTTACATATTTAATGACCTGGACTGATCTGAAAAAGAAGATGACTGACAAGTACTTCCCGAGGAACAAGATGAAGAAAATCAAAGCTGAGTTGTGGAATCTAAAAGTGAAAGGTACCGATGTGATAGGGTACAACCAACGTTTCCAGGAACTAGCATTACTGTGTGTTAGAATGTTCCCTGAAGAGTCTGACAAGGTTGAAAGGTAGGTCGGTGGTTTGCCCGACATGATTCATGGGAGTGTTGTGGCGTCAAAGCCGAAAACCATGCAAGAGGCTGTTGAAATGGCCACAGAACTAATGGATAAAAAAATCAGCACCATTGCTGAAAGACATGCTAAGAACAAGAGGAAGTTCGATGACACTTCCAGAAACAATCAGAACCAATAACAACATCGATAAGAAAACAAGAGGCAGAACACTGGCAGGGCTTACACTACGGGATCAGGTGAAAAGAAACAATATGGGGATCTAAACCCCTATGCTCAAAGTGCAACTATCACCATGATGGTCCATGTGCTCCAAAATGCCACAAATGTAACAAAGTTAGCCATTTTGCTCGTGGCTGTAGGAGTACCGTCAATGCCAATACTGCTAACCACCAAAAGAACACTGGGTCGGGTTAAAGGCCTACTTGCTTCGAGTGTGGAGTTCAGCGACACTTCAAGAGGGAATGTCTAAAGTTGAAGAACAACAACAACCGTGGTAACCAGGTTGGAGGTGGCAATGCTCCAGCCAAAGTGTATGCAGTAGGGCATGCGGGGACAAACCCAGACTCCAACATCGTGATGGGTACGTTCTTTCTCAACAACCGCTATGCTTCTATCTTATTTGATACTGGTGCCGATAGAAGTTTTGTATCTACTGCATTTAGCTCCCAAATTGATATCATGCCATTTACCTTAGATCACTATTATGACGTTGAACTAGCCGACGGGAGTATAATTGGGTTGAACACTATCCTTAGGGGTTGCACATTAAACCTCCTAAACTACCTATTCAATATAAACTTAATGCCCGTAGAACTTGGTAGTTTTGATGCTATAATTGGTATGGATTGGTTGGCCAAGTACCAAGCGATCATCGTATGTGCCAAAAAGATTGTTCGCATCCCCTAGGGAAATGAAACCTTAATCGTACATGGTGACGGGAGCAACCAAGGAAATGAGACACGATTGAACACCATCTCGTGCACTAAAACCCAAAAGTATTTGCTAAAAGGATGTCCTATCTTTTTGACACATGTTACTACGAAGGAAACTGAAGATAAGTCGAAGAAGAAGCGACTTGAAGATGTACCAATCGTCCGAGATGTTCCTGATGTATTCCCTGAGGACTTGTCGGGTCTTCCTCCGACTCGACAAGTGGAATTCCAAATCGATTTGGTACCTGGTGCTGCACCCGTAGCGCGGGTACCTTATCGATTGGCACCTTTCAAAATGAAAGAATTATCAAAGCAACTGAAAGAGCTATCTGACAAAGGCTTTATAAGGCCCAGTTCCTCACCCTATGGAGCTTCAGTCTTGTTTGTCAAGAAGAAGGATGAATCATTCCGGATGTGCATTGATTACCGAGAATTGAATAAACTGACGGTGAAGAACTGTTATCCACTTCCAATAATTGATGATCTATTTGATCAGCTTTAAGGGTCGAGTATCTACTTGAAGATCGACCTAAGGTCAGGTTATCACCAACTAAGGGTTCGAGAAGAAGACATTCCAAAGACCTCTTTCAGAACTCGTTACGGTCTTTACGAATTTCATGTTATGCCATTTGGTTTGACAAATGCACCAGCAGTATTTATGGATCTCATGAATCGGGTGCGCAAGCCTTACTTGGATAAATTCATGATTGTCTTCATTGACAATATTCTGATCTATTCGAACAACAAGAAAGAACACAAAGAGCACCTTAAGTTAATCTTAGAGTTGCTTAAGAAAGAGGGGTTGTATGCCAAATTTTCCAAATGTGAATTTTGGATTCTGAAAGTACAGTTCCTCGGTCACGTGATTGACAGCCAGGGTATTCACGTGGACCCCACAAAGATCAAATCCATTAAAGATTGGGCATCTACGAAGTCACCAACAGAGATTCATCAATTTTTAGGTCTTGCTGGGTATTATCAAAGATTCATCAAAGGATTTTTGAAGATTGCCAAACCAATGACCAAGCTTGCTCAGAAAAAGGTCAAGTTTAAGTGGGGTGACAAACAAGAAGCATCTTTCCAACTGTTGAAGCAAAAGTTATGTAGTGCACCAATTTTGGCTTTACCTGAAGGAAGCGAAGATTTCATCGTATATTGCGATGCTTCGATCAAAGGGTTGGGCACTGTGTTGATGCAAAGAGAGAAGGTGATTGCTTATGCATCCCATCAATTGAAAATCCATGGGAAGAACTACACGACTCATGATTTAGAACTTGGAGCAGTAGTGTTCGCTCTCAAGATTTAGAGGCACTATCTGTACGGAACCAAGTGTACGGTGTTCACTGACCATAAGAGTTTGCAACACATTCTTGATCAGAAGGAACTAAACATGAGACAACACCGATGGTTAGAGTTGCTCAGTGATTATGATTGTAAAATTCGTTATCACCCGGGGAAAGCAAATGTCATCACTGACGCCTTGAGCAAGAAAGAACGAGAGCCACCGTTAAGGGTTCGAGCCTTAGTCATGACTATAGGTTTGAATCTCCCCAAACAAATTTTGGATGCTCAGACTGAAGCACGAAAACTAGAGAACATCAAGAGCGAAGATGTTGGGGGCATGTTGGTTGAGAATTCTAAAGATCCGGATAAATTTAGAACGGAAAAGTTGGAACCCCGCGTGGATGGAACTCTATGCTTAAATGGCAGGATTTGGTTACCCTGTTATGGTGATTTGCATACTGTGATCATGCACGAGTCTTACAAATCAAAATACTCTATTCATCCAGGTTCTGACAAGATGTACCAGGATATGAAAAAGCTATATTGGTGGCCCAATATGAAAGCCGATATCGCTACCTATGTCAGCAAATGCTTGACTTATGCTAAAGTTAAGGCTGAACACCAAAGGCCATCAGGATTGTTGGTACAACCTGATATACCACAATGGAAGTGGGACAACATCACTATGGATTTTGTCACGAAGCTTCCTAAGTCGTCGCAAGGCTATGATACTATTTGGGTGATTGTTGAATGACTCACTAAGTCTGCAATCTTCGTACCGATCTTATAGATAAACTTGCAATAATGTACCTAAAGGAGGTTGTCACGAGGCATGGAATACCTCTTTCGATTATTTATGATCATGACCTGAGGTTCGCATCAAATTTCTGGAAATCACATCAGAATGCTCTGGGTACTAGCCTGGATATGAGTACTACGTACCATCCACAAACCGACGGGTAAAGCGAGAGGATTATTCAAACTCTCGAGGATATGCTGTGTGCTTGCGTGATCGACTTTGGAAAGGGTTGGGTTAGCCATTTGCCATTAGTCGAGTTCTCATATAACAATAGCTATCACGCTAGCATCAAGGCTGCACCGTTTGAAGCACTTTATGGTCAAAAGTGTCGTTCACCCGTTTGTTGGGCCGAGGTTGGAGAAGTTCAACTCACTGGTCCAGACATAGTGCAAGAAACAACTGAGAAGATCGTTCAGAACAAGCAAAGGATGCAAGCTGCTCGTGATCGACAAAAGAGTTACGCGGATCTAAAGCGTAAGCCAATGGAGTTTCAGGTTGGGGATAAAGTTATGCTTAAAGTTTCGCCTTGGAAAGGGGTCGTACATTTTGGCAAACGGGGGAAGCTGAACCCTAGGTATGTTGGACCTTTCAAAGTGTTGGAAAGGGTTAAAGATGTCGCTTACAAGCTTAAGCTTCCTGAAGAGCTGAGCAGGGTTCACAATACGTTTCATGTATCTAACTTGAAAAAGTTCCATGCCGACGAACCATTAGCCGTTTCGTTGGATGGACTTCACTTTGATGACAAGCTTCAGTTTGTCGAGGAACCTATAGAGATCACGGATCGTGAAGTTAAATGGTTGAAGCAAAGCCGCATTTCATTAGTCAAGGTTTGATGGAACTCCAGGAGAGGTCCTAAGTTTACATGGGAACGTGAAGACCAATTCAGGGAGAAATACCTACACCTCTTCACAAAGACCGCATCGTCGTCAAGTGCCGCATCTTAAGCCTTGAGGACAAGGCTCATTTAACGGGGGGAGACTATAACACCCCGTGTTTTAGGGTAATTGACGTCATCAATAAATCCACTATGTATTTTTAGTATTGTACGCGTTTGCATTTAATTGTAATCGTTAAGTTAAATCGCGTAAGCTAAAAATGATCATTCAATGTAAACGGGCATCAAACAATTAAATGTTTACATCAAGAAAGTGTTAAGTAATTATTTTGAGGATAATTATTAACTATGTTCATTTTATTTTTATTGGTTACGTAAAGTGTGTACGTTTCGCAATAAAATACGTTTAGGCATACCCGGAACCACCAAAACTTTTCTACACTTCAACAAATACCCACTTTTATACCCAATACATAAAAATTACACAATATTATCATGTATACACATCCATGGCCGGATTTGTAGCAAGAGATACAAAGAAATATCACAAAAATCTTGCAACTTGCTATGTACTTCACCAACTAATAAAACCTAAGGACTTCTATAAGTAAAACCCATACCATGACCAAGAAGACTTCCCTATTTTACTCATCTTGTCTAGGACTTACTATGCCACATTTGAATAGTCCTTGAATACTTATAAGGTATGTGCAAGTAACATACACATACACTTATCATTTTCATAGTGAAAAAAATCTATCTTTTCTCTTTGTTTTGCTTGATCCCACGGCTCACCCCTTTCTTCATACAAAACCCATACAAAATTTATCTACAACACATACACACATACCTACATCATATCTAAGATGTCTTAAGTTGTTTGCAAGGGTTGGTTAAAGGTTTACAAGTATTTAAGCAAGTATTGCAAGATTAAGTTTTCTTTGGAAAACTAGGGTTTTCAAGTGTGCAAGCTTTGATTTTTCATCTAAACAAAGGTTTAGATCATATTTTCCATCGTCCTACATCTCATTAAGGTCATCTAAAACTCATTATGTCTTTACATTTATCATTTTATGCATATATATGTTCTATGTAGTAAAATCACCATTAGGATACTTTTAAACATGTAAAAGGGATTTTTACTTGTGATCATTGTTTTGTACACTTTTACATATGTTATGTTGTTGTTAATATCATGTCATAATGGAAGAATAAGTCTTGTACACTCTTGGTTTATGTATAAAAAGTTTATGTACAAACCTGATAAATTAAGGTTTACTTAATAACTTGTAATTAAAAGTTACATAATAAGTTATGATTTAAAGGTGTTATGAAGGATTTGATACAATGGACTCATGGACAAAATATGGACACTATTATATGTAATACATATGATATAAATAGTTATAAATGGCATGTGGTTTAATGTTATAAGTTGACAAAGTAGATAATCAACTTAAAATAAAAAAAGTATACACATTGATTTCAAAGGGGCTATTTTGGTTCGTGTATGGTCGACAAAACATATTATGTTTTATAAAGATAGTACACCTCATGATGATTCCAAATATTTAAAGAACTCGAAAAACCGTCTTATACGAAAAAAGATACGATAAAAATACGTTTTACGTTAATACAGGGTTTATATAAAGACTGGGTAGTTTGTGAGGTTTGAGAGTGATTTGGAGACTCAAAAACTGGTTCAGAAGTTGACGCAGAGAACACAGGTTCAGTTGTTGATGGGAAAGTGAATGTAGATACTGATGGTGATGGCATAGGGTATGTTTGTGATGGATTTTGTGAAGTCATTGTGAAGTTTTTATGAGTAAGAATAGTAAAGTTTCTTTAACAGAGGCTCTCTCCAGGCTCTGATACCACTTGTAGGTCCAGCCCTAGATAGATCTTTACGCCTGTTGAGGTTGTAGAGCACTTATGTAATCACAAGCAACTCTAAGAGAGACTCTAACAAATGAAACTATTGTTTACGCGGAATATAAACAACAGAGTTAAAGAATTACTAAAAACAATGATCCTCTATGGATCTTTTCTATTAATCACGAAAGTGTTTTTCTGATCGATTCAATCTGCCTTTTCATCCAAGGACGTAGGTTTCTTAAATACGCATGAAACCCTAACTACTTGTTTCCTTAAGACTCGCTAAAAGCTAAAGTGATAAGTGTTATCACTTCCCAGGATATCTCATGCATATCCCTATCACTAACTAACTTTACTATCAACCCGGAGTAAGCATAATACTACCAGGACTAATATTGTACTACCAGCAGGAATAACTTTTGTTCTGCCAGCACTAACTATAACATTATCCTTACCAGTAGGAACTACATACCTACCAGCATGAACTTTTACTCTACCAGTAGGAACTACATACCTACTAGTAGTAACTATCTATTACAAAATTCCTAACAATCCTCCCCTAAACTTGAATTTGACACGGTTAACTTCAAGTTTCTAGATAGATCTGTCTTTGAAAGCACCAGAGGATTGAACAGCAACACCTTGAAACCAAATGCATACTCCTTGACAGCAACATGAAGACCACCACAGCTACATGAATGGGTTTGATGAGCCTTTACCAAGTAGCCATTCACTCTTGGGCTAGTCAGTCCATTGGCACCCAGAAAGGGTCAAATCCATGGAGGACTGAGACCATTTTCAACTCTTTGGTACATGAAACATTGGTGAGTTTAGATCCCTAATGATTTTTGGCAAACCATCACAGCCATTAACGGATTTGATTATGTCTTTACCATGAGCCATGAAAACCATCCAGTTTTAGGTAACCTGACAACCATCAACGGATTTGATTGGTCTTTACTAAGAGCCGTACCCTCTTGGACTAGCCACTCTTTGTTAGAACAACCTGGTGAGTGAGGACCATATAGTTTTTAGCAAACTATTATAGCTATACAATTCATTCTAGTCTTAAAGACCTGGGAATTGTGAACCATAGAATGTTGCTCCAAAAAACAGTTTTTATCTTTCAACTGAGCCTCCCCTCAAACATGGC
>BQNB010112658.1:0-22106 GCA_026074375.1 Tanacetum coccineum | reverse complement strand
TTAGAACTTGGCTTGGTATATCTATTCGAGATCACAATAATGAGTATTATAGATTTAGATGGAGTAACTTGTTTAAATTGTTAAATTTCTTAGATTACACCCAAAAAGCCTATACATGTTGTTTATTAACTAACTACACTGGTTAGTTAAATCCCCATATAAACCTATTTTTTACTCTCATCTTAAGAGTAAGATACCCCTAGAAAAACCTGTAGAGCCAATACTTTAGGAATATCACCAACTGTTTGTTTCGCTACACCTTTACACCTTAGCCTACCCTGTTAGATTAAGTCCATTTATCAGTTGCTAGTTGCTTAAAGTGTGAAGAATGTATTTCCCAAGTCTTGTGTCAATTTTCTATCTTTAGTATGGTTGGGAAGAAATTTACACATCGCAAATTATAATGTATAAAGTAGTCAAAACTCATGTATTTTTACTACCAACGCAATTATTGGTACGTCTGAAGAATAAAAATTGTCGAAGGAATTATCCAGAGTTATTATGATCGTGAAGATGATAAAATTACACCGAGTTTCGTAGTATAATATAGTTAAAAAATTGAAAAAATTAGAAAAATCGCAACCAAAAAGAGGAGGAAAGTTTGAAGATAATCGTTTCGCAAAAGCTTAGACCGAAGGAATTATACGAAGGATCGATTATTCGTTGATCCGTCTTATAAGTCAACAATGTAGAGTATTGTATAAAGTGGTAGATATCGCCAATTGTCTTGTAAAAGTATGGGATGATTGAGAAGTTGACCGTTACGGGAACGCCAACTCAGGTTGTTGTTTTTGATCTATGATCAAAATGTTTGTAAATAGTTATGTCTTAATCATGGTAACGGTCGAAAAAAAGTGTCTAGCAACTTATATCCTGGACCTAGTCTATTTGTTTCGTAATTTTTGTTTCACAACAATTTATTTCTCTTTCCTAATCATTAACCATGGGTTTTACGCGAATGAGGATGTGTACGAGCATGCATGTCTATTCCGTCGTTACGGCCATGTATGCATGTCTCAGTTGCCTTGTTGGTTTATTACTATTGGTGAAAGTTAGAAGATCCCTACCCTATATAATTCTTCATCCTAACCCTTGGTTAAACTTGAATGAGGATGTGATCAAACACACATGTCTATTCCGTCGTTACGGCCATGTATGTGTGCTTTAGCTGCCTTGTTGGTGTGGTACTTTTGGTGAAAGATTGTAGAATGATCAACCCTAAGCCTTATAATAAAAAGCCATTTTACCTTTATAAACTTGTTACTACTTAGCTCTAGTGGTGGAGATGTGTATCCTTGCCAAGCTTATGATAGAATACTCATCAAGACCGAGCAATTGAGCAAATTAGTTACATGTTACCACATAGATTAGTTGAGTGATTTGAGTGTTTTCATCTTCCTATTTCGTGAGGTGTTTGGTTGTGTACTTGTAATAGATCGAATAAATGCTTAACTAGAAAAATCCTTAGGGATTCATTTTTATAAACTTCTAAAGGCTACTTAAGGACAAGTAGGATTCAAGTGGGGGGATATTTGATGACATCAAATAACGTCTATTTTATAGCATCATTTATCCCATGTAATTAACCCATTTTATGTAATTATTGCAAATAATTGTTACTTAATCGTTTATATTTAAGAATTGCAGTAATTATAGAGTACTTGGTGAAGATTGACTAAAAGTCACACATTAACGAAGATATTTTGAAGATCACTGTACTGACAACCAATACGCCGTATCCATCAAGGAAGATACGGCGTATATGTGCCTGCATTCACCAAAGACCATAAAGGAAACAAGATCAATACGCCATATCCAGAAGAAGGCAATATGCTGTATACAAGCTATATGGAAATAAAATATTCTGGAAGATATCAAACGTGGTCCCTACTCTAAGAAACCCCTGATACGCCGTATCCAAGACTTTAGATATGCCGTATCGAACTGACTCTAAACCCTATAAATAGAAAACTCAAAAATGAGTTTTAAGGGTGCTAAATCATATTCTCGATACCTAAACCATAAAAGTCGATTTTCGAAGGAGAAAAAGAGCATAAGAGGTCGAGCAACGCGATTAATTCCATAGGAGACAACGTGTAATTTCTTATACTCTTGTAATCGTTCAGTTTTTTGTATCATTCGTCCACTCGGTAGTTTACCTTGGCTAAATCATTACTTTTGTATTAATTATGACGTTTGAAGGCTAATACCTTCGGGTATTAGCCATTGTTATGAAGAGCTTAATGTTTAGTTTGTTTATCTCAATTTCTTAATTTATCGTTGATTGCTTGTTTATGTATATCAATATACTTGTTTATGTGCTTTTGTATGCGACCTATCATTCAACCGGATCTAGTGATACGGACCAAGTAATCTAGATACCGGGATAACTCTTTATACGTTTAGACCAATAGGATCACAATTAACGACCTATCTTTGCCCTTAGATTATGAGCTTAGTTGGACCATAAGGTAAACTTGGTATCAACGAGTACGTTCTCGATTAATTGGTAACGACTTGGTTAGTGGACTACTAGTGTATGAATTGCCATTAAGCAGTAAGTGGGTAAAGTCTCTATGAGCTAGGGTTTAACAAGATCACCATTGCTTTAATCCCTAAGATAGATTATAATCAGTAAATAAGGATGCTTTATGCGAATGCGTTTAATTGTGACAAAATTCTACGTGTCTAGGTCTTAGGAAGAAGTAACTCCTAAGTCTTAAGAATTATATGTCGCATCGAGATAAGTCATCATTGCACTAATAAACAAACCAACATTCTGATTGGATTAACAATGGTTAATACAGTTTTCTTATATTTGGCTAAACCGCTCTTTTATCTTCTGTTAATTTGCTTGCGTGGGTTAAAGTGTCTTGAATTGGTTTTAGTCACCACAAAACCCGTGCCAGTCTCTCAGGCTGAAAACCCCCCCTTATCTATTAGATTTAGGATTAACATAGGTTTAGCATAGATTAGACTAACTTAGATTAGAAAAACCAAAGTATTAATAAATTGAAAGATTTAACTTCTCTCTAAGTGTTTGACAACCACTACTTAACCACGAAACTCTCATCGTGATCGGTGTACACTACTGACCCGTTAAAGTGTTGCTTTTGTTAAGTCGGGCAAAATACATAAAATTTAAAACCATTTGCATAATAATTTAACCTACACAAGACGAACATTCCACCCTTCGTAAAGAGTTACGCGGTAAACAATCTGAAGTCATGGATTACACCGTAACATGTACACGTCAACGATGATGCAGATGCTTAATCACCATTACGACGTAATCGTTCCATTTGATTACGTTGTAACACTAATTTTCCTTATGGTATGGGAAGTTTACGTCAGCGAGGTTACAGCGTAACTACACTCTTTCATTACGCCGTAACCAACTCGAAGTCTATATAAAGAATGAATTTTGGCACATTTTAGATATCTCCAATCCCAAAGCCCACACTAGGGTTTGGAGAAAACCCACTTTTCATCGGCAAGGCTAGAGAAACGAAGGAAGAAAGAAGAAACCATGTAACGTGTGAAAAAATTAGCTTTAGGAATTGTAGTGTTTCAAACATGTTCTCTACATTTTCCTTGATCTAGATATGGTGTAATTCTCCTTAATATTATTACCGTTTTATTTCCTTTTGGTATCTCTGCTTATCCTGTTATTATTAGCTTTGTCTGGTTATTGCTTTTATTGCAGGAGCTTAGCCTAGGTTTTTGAGTTAAGATTGTGAGACCCTCGAGTGTACAGATATCCTCTGCACTTGAGAGTTCTCTATTCTTCAATCGAAGTACCCATATTCATTGGTGGTTCGGCCTACACCCATTAGGCGTTCCCTTATTATTAAGATCAAAACTAATTCTCTGGCATCATTGGCATCATGCTTGTCTTCGGTATAATCTGAAATTACTTGATACATAACCTGCACACAATAACATTTGTTAGATATTGTGAGGATTTAACCTTATCCATTTCCAAATGTTTACCCAAATTCCACAAAATATGAGTGTGTCGGTGATGTTGTAGACTTTAGAACTTGGCTTGGTATATCTATTCGAGACCACAATAATGAGTACTATGGATTTAGATGGAGTAACTTGTTTAAATTGGTAAATTTTTAGGATTACACCCAAAAAGCCTATAACTAACTACACTGGTTAGTTAACCCCTATATAAACCCTTTGTTTACTCTCATCTTAAGAGTAAGATACCCCTAGAAAAACCAATAGAGCCAATCCTTTAGGAATTACACCAACTATCTGTTTCGTTACACCTTTACACCTTAGCCTACCCTGTTAGATTATGTCCATTTATCAGTTGCTAGTTTTCTAAAAGTGTAAAGTATGTATTTCCCGAGTCTTGTGTCAATTTTCTATCTTTGGTACGGTTGGGAAGAAATTTGCACATTGCAAATGGGAATGTATAAAGTAGTCAAAACTCATGTATTTTTACTACCAACACAATTATTGGTACGTCCGAAGAATGAAGAATTACCGAAGGAATTATCCGGAGTTATTATGATCGTGAAGATGGTGAAATTACACCGAGTTTCGTAGTATAGTATAGTTCAAAAAAAAAGAAGAGAAAAATAAATTCGAAAAAAATTAGAAAATCGCAACAAAAAAGAGGAGGAAAGTTTGAAGATAATCATTTTGCAAAAGCAAAGACCGATGGAATTATATGAAGGATCGATTATTCGTTGATACGTCTTATAAGTCAGTGATGTAGAGTATTGTATAAAGTGGTAGATATCGCCACTTATCTTGTAAAAGTATGTAAAGTATTGATTAATAGAAGTTGACCGTTCGGGAATGCCAACTCAGGTTGTAGTTTTTGATCTATGATCAAGACGTTTGTAAATAGTTGTGTCTTAAATCATGGTAACGGTCAGGAAAAAGTGTCTAGCAACTTATATCTTGGACCTAATCTATTTGTTTCGTAATTTTTATTTAACAACAATTTATTTCCCTTTCCTAATCATTAACCATGAGTTTTACGCGAATGAGGATGTGATCGAGCATGCATGTCTATTCCGTCGTTACGGCCATGTATGCATGTCTCAGCTGCCTTGTTGGTTTATTACTATTGGTGAAAGTTAGAAGATCCCTACCCTATATCATTCTTCATCCTAACCCTTGGTTAAACTCGAATGAGGATGTGATCGAACACACATGTCTATTCTGTCGTTACGGCCATGTATGTGTGCTTCAGCTGCCTTGTTGGTGTGGTACTTTTGGTGAAATATTGTAGAATGATCAACCCTAAGCCTTATAATAAAAACCCATTTTACCTTTATAAACTTGTTACTCCTTAGCTCTAGTGGTGGAGATGTGTATCCTTGCCAAGCCTATGATAGAATACTCATCACGACCGAGCAATTGAGCGAATTAGTTACATGTTACCACATAGATTAGTTGAGTGATTTGAGTGTTTTCATCTTCCTATTTCATGAGGTGTTTGGTTGTGTACTTGTAATAGATCAAATAAATGCTTAAACAGAAAAATCCTTAGGGATACATTTTCATAAACTTCTAAAGGCTACTTGAGGACAAGTAGGATTCAAGTGGGGGGATATTTGATGACATCAAATAACATCACTTTTATAGCATCATTTATCCCATGTAAATAACATATTTTGTATAATTATTGCAAAGAATTGTTACTTAATCGTTTGTATTTAAGAATTGCAGTAATTATGGAGTATGATTCACTTTCTGATTAACCCTTTAAAATATATAAATAAATATATAATACTTATAAATATATAATAAGGATAATTATCAAGAAAATCAACAAAACCGGAAGTAGTATATGATATTCCCGAGTCGTTTATCCCCAACGAGGCGTGAAATTGACGGTTACGTTATTGGTTTAACTTTTGGATGCTTGAATAACAAAGTTTTGGATTGGGTTTTCTAAAACTACAGGAAATTATGGAAATTTAAACTAAGGAATACTTAATTCTACGGAAAAACAAGCAAAGGCAACGGGATAACTTAAAAAATCTACGGGAAAACATAAAAAGGCAAATGAATGACTTGAAATTCTACGGGAAGCATAAATAAGGCATAAAAGGAAATCCTAAGTCTACGGGAACAGAAAAATAAAGGCAATTAAAGTAAAAACGCGAAAACAAGAACGGGATTTAAATCTCGTTCTTTAAATAACCAAATTTTACAATTTTAACCCTACGGATGCAAATTTATTTTTTCTAGGTCCTAAACGATAAAAGAAAATTTAAAAAAAAAGAATTATATATTTTTTTAATTTTTTATGATTTAAAAACAGTTTTAATAAGAAAAATTCATTAAAAATAGTAAATGAAATGGGAAAAATATGAAAAAATGCAAGAAAATACTTTAATGTATGTAGAATACAGGAAAAATATTAGTTTTGAAAAATAGCTTATAAATAAGCTGGAAATAAACTTAATATGACTGGTGACTTAAAAGGGCCAAATGTATTCAAATATTAAATTTGGAAAACACTAACCAGATGGCCCTACTGGTGCCGCTGGTTAGTGTGTGTGTTATTGGGACGACTAGGTGCAAAGGGGGAGGTCCAGGGTTCGAATCCTTGGCCTCCCTTTTTGAAAATATATTTTTTTTCTTTTTTAAAAAAAAAAACTTATAAAACATGCAAAAATAAGCAACTTTTTTATAACTTAAAAAATAAGCTGAAAAAGCTAAAAGAAAAAGTGACAGAAATGACCTTTTTATACTAAGTCCTAAAAAAGCTAACTGTTATGCTACTTAAGGCAAAATAAGCAAAGGGAAAGGCAAAATAAGCAGAAACAGATAAGCACTAACATCTAATAAGCAAACTCAAACAAAAATAAGCTAGGGAAGATAGACAGATAAGCAAGAAAAGGCAGATAAGCTAATGGTCTAACCTGCTAAACCAACAGCCTAGGGACACTATTTGAGCTTATAAATAAGCTAGCAAACCAAAAATTTAATGCTCAAAACTTGAAAACAGACAAAGCTAGCACTTCTAGCTATAAGAAAAATCAACAATTAAACAATTTGAAAAACGAATAAGCAAGGAAAAAGACTATGGAAAAGGGGCAGTTTGGCTCAGGACAAGGGTTTTAAGGCAGATTTTTTACTACTTTTGCTAATGAAACTAAGCCTCAAAAAGCTTGAAGCATAACTTGAACACTCAAAACAGCTAAAATTTGACTTTCAAATAACGCATAGAAACAAGTTTTAAGAAAATTAAACTAAAAATAAGCTAAGAAAAAGGATCTACAAAAAGGAACTTGACAAGAGCTTAAAGGTTTGGAAATGTTGAGAGCCAAAACCATAAAACTAGAGAATACATTTCCAACCCTATTACTACTGGCAATAATGATCAAGGAACAAACATAAATAGCTTTTAAAATGCCTTTTAAGGCAAAGATTACTTATAAGCAGTTTGAAGGAGATTTAAAAACACAGTTTTGGAGGATTTTTAGAAAAACACCATGAACTTAGGTTTAACATTAAAACTCTTTTAAAACTGGTTAACACAGCTAAAATAAGACTTGTAAAAAGTGACTAAGTGATCCAAAAACATTTTATGCTAATTTTGACCCACTTTGAGCTTGACAGACCCTTAAACTAAACACCCCTTAAAATTTTAGAGTTCAAATTAAAAACCAAAACAGAACCTAGGAACCTAATTTTTATGAAAACAAATGAGTGTTTAAGTTTATTGAAGTCATATAAACAAAAAACTTGGACAGATAAGCATTAAACATTAAGCTACTCAAAAAGCTATTAAACTGATTTTAGTACAGACTTAAAGAAAACTCAAATCAAACTAAACTGAGCCATAAGCTAGACTGATTAGGCCACAACAAGACTCAGTACACATAAATAAGCAGATAACAAGTACTTATAAGCAGAACTCAAAGAGCATTCTCAAAGCATAAAAAAAAGATTTTGCATAAACATAAAAACTGAATTTCATTAACTTGAAAGTTTTACATGATTAAAAATAAATGACATAATTTTAAATGACATAAATTAAAACATTGAAAATAAAAACTAACTAATCCTAAGTTATTCTACTTCTAGTTAACTTCTATCTCTATCTTTTTCTTTCTTTTTATAAGCAGTCCACATTCTTTGATGGTGCTTGTGTGTGGCTATTTGATGTAAGCGGAAAACCAAACACATCTTGTCCCTTCATTAGCCCTTAGGTCCCCAATACCAGTGAATCCTAGCCCTTCAACTATTTTTTCCTTTTGTCTTGACGAATGGAGGGTTAGGGATTGCCAAGGTGGAGGTTTGAATTGTATGTGGGTGTGGGTAAGTAGTAGGGGTGATGTTTTGTCTCATGTTGCAGGGCACGTGAAGGAGAGGGATGATGAATAGTACTAGGGTAGGTTTTGGCGGGTAAAGGGGGTTTAAGGGTGCAAGGTATAACAGGGTTAAAGGGTTTGTGGGGATGGCAATAATAGCCCTTTAATGTGTGTAGTGCTATTGCATGCATCGTCCTTGTATCCTTCATAGTTGGTCCTTGAGGTTGGATTTGTAGTGCACCGTTAGTCCTTTTGGGACTAGCGAAGTTAAAGAGGTATATAAGAGGTTAATGGGTTTAGTCGTTAATGGGTAAAATTTGGGCTTTGCAATTTGGGTCGGTTTATAAAGGGTTTTGGAGTGTTTTTAATTGTTTAAGGCTTTATAAGCACTTTTTTATAAAGCTTAATGGGTTTGTCCCGGCCTTCTATATGGGTACAGGTCCGCCCATTAACTTTTTCTTCGTTTCAGGCTCTGTCTTGACTTTGACTTTTGTCGGGGTTATGACCTTTGACTTTTTGACTTTAGCTCTGATTTTTGACTTCTCTTCATGCCCCTTTCTTGTTTCTCGTGCTCGTCCTTTGTCTTTGGCTTTGTTTTGTCCTTTTCATTTTGATATCCGCTACCTGCAGTACAAAGGCAAATCAACAATCCAAGGTACTTTTAGGTAAGTTTGTCGTTTAAGTCCGATTTTAATAGAAAATGGTATGTGTAATTAGGCACATACCAAAATCCTCCATACTAAACTATTGCGTGTCCTCACGTAATGCTATAAGTAAACACTTAGGAAAACTAAGAATCACGATCTCCCTCAACTAATTACCTCGAAAAGTAGCTAAGTATTCGTCAAGGGGAATTAAAGAATCATTAGTTTTGAAAAGCCCTGTCTTTACCATTTTTAAATATACATACACTTATTCCTACATATTTTTGTATTTTTTTTCTTTTTTTTTCTCATTTTTTGTGTACTTTTCTTTTTAAGCAACTAACTAATATATTTGACTTTCGTTATTTTTATAACTTTTAAGGATCATAGAACAAGACGCACTTCAATCCTAAAATGCCCCAAAAAGATAAATTCATCGTCCCCGACTTTTCACTCGTCCCAAACCAAGCTTAAAACGAAATCACCGTTTTAAATATTAATTAAGATGCTAACACTACTCATATTTGCAACTTGTGAACTTTTCACTCCCGATAATTATTATATCTTAGGTGAATGTGTTATTTTGAATTTCAACATGGATATGTGGTTGAATTCACATGCTTGGCGTTCTGTTTTGCGCCATATCTTTCAGAATTCAACCGAGCACTTATGAGCCCCTGAAAGTCTCGTTTCTCTTATATTTATTTTTCTCGTGTATCCTAGTTTTGAGTTACTTTCTAATTACGCATATTTCCAACTTAAGTATGGGGGAAAATAAATTGGAAAAATAAGACTCATTTTTTTATGGAAATTAAACTTTTGTTCGCCCTCGGTAATCTAAAAATTTATTTCTAAATTTTTTTGTCACTTAGGTTAATATATGAGAATAAAACTTAGTAAATAAATAAAGTTTTTGAAACCAGAGATGTGTCCCGATTAATAGAGCAGATCCGACTCGAGATCGATGACATTACTTGCGCATTTATACCAATCACCCCAAAAAATGTAAGGTTTAGATCTTAAGGAATTCAAGTATCCATCTTTGATACCTAAGATAATTTTTGCCTTTAGCTTTTATCGAGTTAAGGTTTGAATGCAATTGCAAGTGTCTCATCCTTCATTACAGCTGTGTATTTGTAATTTGTCGCCTTTTCTAAAGCATTGGTATCGGTTTAAAAATTGTATGAGTATGCTAGTGATTTATTAATTCTAGAACTTGTGCTTGTTAAATCATTACGAGACCCCAGTGAGATCACATTCGCGTGATAGAGGTATTTTTATATGATAAAGAGGCAATCTAGGATTTAAACCAAATTAGCACATCCAATTAACATATTCTTTTAGCTAATTACACTGATTAGCTAACAACCCAAATAAAACCCTTTTGTAGCACTCATCTTTAGTGCTAGATACCCATAGTTTAACCCTTTAAGCCATTATATTCATTTTTCTCATCCACTAAATTAAAAAATATACAAAAATATAAACTTTAGCCTAGCCTTACCCCTTGTCGAAAGTCCCAATGGTTGGTTACTAGTTGCTTGGTATGATTGGTTGATTTTTGCTTATAGTTTGCTCGCGCTTTGCTATAAGTGTTGTGCCATTTTAATGAAGATGGAGAAGGCCTGCTTCAGTTTCGTATTTTTTGCGGTGTACACTTATATTAAGTGTGGGGGAATTGTTAGTTGTGTGAAGGGTTGATTATAAAAAAGAAAAAATGGAAAAAAGGAAAAAAAGGAAAAAATGAAAAAAAAAGAAAAAAAAAAGTGATGAATAAGAGATTGATTGTTGTTGGCATTTGCGACATATTGATATATTATGATATGTGCCGGATATATTGATGAGAGGTTCGATAAGCTCACGGTTTGAGAATTTTCGTAACTAGCAACATGGGTTTCTTGGACTTGTCGACATGTATTGTAATTATTAAACCGTTTTCGGTATATATTTCCCATGCCTTATCCACACCCTTTATTATCCCTTACGTTAACGTTACAACCCGAATAAAAGTCCTCTTTTGATATTTATACTTGGTGCTTACGCCATGTCGGTGCAATTTTGTTTCTTGTACAAACCTATGGTATGAAATGAATCATGTCTGAGAAATTGAGTGTGATTTCCTTTTACCCTCTATTACATCACATACGAGTGTTTAAGTGAATTATATTTTTCTTTATTCGAGGTGCTTTAGTCATGTTATAACAGCTTATGAAACATCTCTGTTTTCACATATTAAAAATCCAAAAATGTTTTTCATTATTCTATTTTTGATTTCTAAAGATTATTTTTTTCTTATTTTTTGCCTTGAGGATACAACAACTTTAAGTATTGTGTGTGGTGTAGGGGGGGGGGGGGGAGTTTGCGCTTTCTGCAATTATTTTTTAATAAAACCATCAAATTATTTGACATTTTCAAATTTTCAAATTTTTAAATTGTCACCTAGGACCTTGTTTCTAAATTTTCTTTTCTTAGATTTGCTTGAGGACAAGCAAAGTTTAAGTGTGGGGGGATTTGATAACGCTCAAATTATACATATTTTTATATGCGTTGCCTATGCTTTTTATATGTTTATTGGTTAATTATAAGAACTTTTGGTATAAAATAGAATATATTTGTCATTGTAGGTTCATGATACGTGTCCTGGAAGAAAACGGAAGAATACACAAAGAATTGGAACTTAAACGAAGAAGTAAACTCAAAATTAAAGCTTCTCGACACATGTCTACTATTTTGGCCATAACTCGGCCATACGAACTCGGATTTAGTTGATTCAAGCGGCCATGGAAAGAGAATTCAATTATCTACAACTTTGAAACAAAATGTCATTTGCTGAAAATAACCCAAGTACGCCGCACTTGTAAAAAAGTGCGGCGCACTTTTCACCAGCATTAAATTCTTAGCATTAAATTTCCTTAACCGACATAGACAAAGTGCGATGCACTTTTTACAAAGTGTGGCTCACTTGGACCCCCAAACAGCCTATAAAAAGCCTCATTGGCTCTCCCATTTCACACATTCTCACACACATCAATCCATTTCGTGTATACCACTTAGAATAGGTATTTTTGGTGATAAAGGCCTGATAAACCTTTGATCCAAATCACCCTTGGTATCACCACAAGTAGAATCAAAGTTAGGAGAAGTTCTTGGGGAATTTGGTTGAACTTGCTTGTAGTTCTTCAATATTCCCAGGTTTTAATCCATCCAAGGAAGTAGTAGTGAAGTGTAATTCGAAGCTATAAGCTATTATGACAGAATTGTTCATAGTTTTCAGGTTTACTTTGAATATAATAAAGTGTTTGTTTGGAAAACTTGTGAAATCATCAAACATTTGCTCTTGAAGTTGGTATAAATCTTGTTTATCTTTTGAATATGATCTTTATTGAATTCATGATGAATGTTATGTGTTTTGCTACTTGTTTGATTATGGAGTAGTCGCTTAATGTTTGTTTGGGCATAATGTGATCTTTGATATGATGTGTTTGGATACTTGTTTATTGAATTGCTAAAACATATTTGATATAAGAATATAGGCTGAAAGGGTTCTTTTATATTTGTGTTCTATCACATCAAAATATATATTGGTTATAATAACTTATAAAGGTCGAAAGGATTTATTGTTATTAATCGATATAATCACTAGTTACACTTAAAGGCCAAAAGGATTTGTAACTTGTGTTATCGTGCTTTCTAAACTTATAAACACTATCCTAAACATATCGTTCTCTTAGTGATCATTGCCTAAACAAACATGCTTTAAGTCCTTGCTTTAATCATCTCTCAATCACATTCTTTATAACATCCGATATATACACGTTTATGGTTAATTTGATAAGTGACAATCATATTAACCTCAGCACCTTAATTACAAACTGTGAAAACTACAATTCTCTTGGGATGACTTAGACTTACCTAAGCTATACTATACACGAAACGGTATACTTTCCCGTGTTGTGTGTTTAGTTAAAATCGGTATTTCTAGTATTATAAATTTAACGCTTGGAAAACACACATCATACATAAATGGCATTTTCGTGTAATTCGCTCATGACTAAGGAAATACTTACACAGATCATTGCAAGAATGCAAAAGAAATAGGATTAGGAGAAGCAAACTAAGGATTAGTGCAAGATTAAGTAAATACGTTCGTTTACCATATAAGTTTCCTCCAAAGTAGTTTAGATTTATTATTAGTTTAATTAGCTTTAAAACTAAACCTCTCAAACCAGAAATTTACTTGCTTTTTATAAATATATAAAATACAAAAATAATCTTCTCTCAACTCTTAGACCTCTGTTATATTTTGTTCGAGCCTTCCCAACCTATTCCCATAGAGAACGATAATAACCCATGAGTCTTGCCTATACTACACTACAACGGTTAGGTACATTGCCTAAGGAGTTATAAAACTTCTTATGAAGTCTATAACAACCGCACATCTGTCACACCCCCAGACGGGGCCTGGACGGAATACCTGTCCGAGGGTGTGACTTCATAACTATCTAGAGAACAAAGCATAGAAAATGACCTCTAAAGGGGTACATTTTAGAAAATACATTACTGGTTGATGTCACATAGCACAAAGACTTCAAGGAATACGTCATGACAAATCCAGCTAAGCACCTGAGAAAAACATTCTTAAAACGTCAACAAAATTGTTGAGTGAATTCATAGGTTTGAATTTAGTATTAGAAGTGGACCACAAGTTCACAGAACTCATGTGATAGTTATAATAGATACAACTTCACATAAAAAGTATTTACTGTTGCGCTAAGCTCATGACACCGAAGCTTGCCAAACGAGAAAAACAACTGCCCTAGAGGTATCTGACCAAGATCACCTAGTGAAATCCGACATGGTATATATCCGTTTGTTCTTGTTTCCCGAATCTAGTAAGCGCTACTTACTCGGATAGGGATAATTAGTCCAAATAGATCTATTTACAACATTCACGCTTACTTAACCAATCCTTTGGTTAAGAAATTAATGGTTCATGATAGTTCGGGCATTAGTGGTCTATTCGCAACTTAGGCAACACGCAATCAGGAAAAGTTAACGTAAAGTAACTGTGTCCATAGTTTAAAAACAAGCAATGTTTCTCACCCCAAAGTAGTAAAGTAAAAATAGTAAAACGTGGGGCTATGAACTCACCTTGAGTCGGTGAAATGAAAGAGTAAACGTCTAGGAATATGATCACACAAAAACGAACGACGGTATACGAATGCAACCTAAGAGAATATAGGTTTCGACTTAGAATCAGAAGGATAGAAAAATACAGATATTGTATAAACGTTTATCTAAAAATACCTTTGTAAATGTCTTTATAAATAAAACGTTAGTGATCGGTTTTTGTGGTTGAAGGTATATATTTATATAAAATATATATAATGTTATTTAATCAACAACCATTACTGGGGAAGGGGTATTTTATATATATTTTTTAAAATGAAGGTAGTTTTCGTAATTTGACACATAGTGCGAGGGGGTATTTCGTAAATACCCAAGAGGCTATTTGGTAAATACCGACGGGTTGCAAAAAAAATCAGGCCGGGTCGGGTCGACCCGACGCATTAAATGCACTCGTATTTTTGTAGATTCTTAAAAAAATAAAATAAACTAACGGTCGTTACTTAACAGCCGTTAGTGGGGGGAGAGGGTATTTTGTAAATTTAAAAAAAATGAAGGTAGTTTTCGAAATTTGACACATAGTGCGAGAATATATATATATATATATATATATATATATATATATATATATATATATATATATATATATATATATATATATATATATATATGTATTTATATATATATATATATATGTATGTATATATGTAATATGATTTTAAAACCTTTCGATAATGATGTTTTTATATCTTTAATTTATCCATTTCCCGGCAGGTCAACCATGCTAGTGCTTCCCTCACACAAGCACGCTTAATTGTCGGTTCTTAAATTAAATACGTAGATAGAAAACGTAAATAAGTATTTTAATTCATTTATATAAGTTAAGTATATATTATTTATCATTTATAAATAATATGTTTTTCGGAAAAGATTTATAAAATATATTTTCACAATTTATTCTTAGTATATAATTTTTACAAAATTTCGGCATGACCAGTTCGTGTTTACACATTTTCCAAAGTCGTAGACATTAATAAAAATCACTTTCAATTTACATGTCACAAATTCGATCAATATTGTATTAAAACTCTTTATAACTAGTCCGATAAGCAAAAACGTATTAAATAAGTTCTTGGTTCATCAATAAGCTAATAAGCCAAGACATAATGAGCCAAACCATAAACTTATGGGTTAAGCTCTTGGTTCTTGGGCTTTTTGTGTGGGACGTGGACTATAAGCCCATTAAGCATTCCTTGGCTTATTTGTTAAGCCAAATAAGCTTAACATCTTGTCCTTTCAAAGCGTAACAGACTTGTCTTTCAAAAATAAGCAAGAACTAAGCCGAATAAAATATAAGTCAAATCAAATAAGCTCGAACAAAACATTCATTTTGTTTTCCTTATTAGGCCGAACCAATAATAAGCCCGAATAAGCTTTCCCAAAAGCTTATTAATAAGCCGAACATAAATAAACCATAAGCATATTTTTATTTTATAAAAATAACCACGATCACAAAACTATGATTACCTTATAACCTTTTAAATATTTTTAACCATAAAGTAACCTTTTTAAGGTTTACGTAGTTTAAAAATGTAAACTTTTATAATCCGTTTGTACAACTAGTATATATGTATAAAGATGAACATAAAAGTACAATATTTATGAGGATTTGATAACTTACAAGAATATGAAGGATTAGAGGATGATTAGAGACTAAAACAACCCAAACATTGTATAAAAACTACCCGGATATCAACTACGATCAATACAACTTCTAAGTCTTCAAAGGTTTTTGATCAAAAGATGAAAATGGAATGGACTTGTGTGTGTGTGTGTTGGTATGCATAGAACAAGAGAGACACAAGAAAGAGTGTGTGTGAAATTGAAATGAAAGAATGAAATAGGTTGGTTAGCTTAACTTGTAAGCATAAAAGGACATAAGAGACACATAGCAAGAATAAAGGAAAGACCTTGATTGTGCTTGTCCTTGTGGTTTAATGATTGGCAGACGTAGAGGGGGAAGAGGGGGGGGGGGGTTGAGGACTAAAATTTGATTAGTTGATATTTGAATTTAGAATCCTAGGTTAGATATTTTTCAAGAGTAGATGTTTTAAGGTTTACGGTTTTTTTAACGGCATTTTAAGGTTTATGTTTACGTTACACGTAAAGTTCAAAAATGACATTACTTATGAAAATAAATTCTAAAATTTCTAATATGGGCTCAAAATGTAAAAATGCGACAACTGTCGAAATACTACGATAATTGGCAACCCGGTTCACTCCCGGTAACGTTTCTCAGATAAATACGGGATAACTTCCCGGTTAAACATAAAAATTATACGAGACGCAGTAAATTTAAATTACTGAACGGAAAATGGTTAAATTACTAAACGGAAAAAATACGGGTTGTGACATCCTTTCCTCGTTAAAAGAGCTTTGTCCTCAAAGCTTAAGACACAACCGCTGCCACGGATGCAAAATTGGAGAAAAAATGAGGGTATTTCTTCTGTATTTGGTCTTCATGTTCCCAAGTGAACTCAGGACCTCTCCTCGAGTTCTAGCGCACTTTAACAATTGGGATACGACTTTGCTTTAGACGTTTGACCTCACGGTCCATGATCTCAACCTATTCTTCAATGAAATTAAGCTTGTCGTCAATCTGGATTTCATTCAATGGAATAGCTAGTGGTTCATCGGAGAAACACTTCTTCACATTGGAAATGTTAAAAGTACTGTAAACTCTGCTTAACTGCTCCTAGAGTTCGAGTTGATAGGCAACGGTTCCAACCTTGGTAAGAATCTTGAAAGGTCTAATATATCGAGGATCCAGCTTTCCTCGTTTGCCGAAACGTATCACCCTTTTCCATGGCGATACTTTCAACATAACCTTATCTCTAACTTGAAATTCTAATGGCTTACGTCTCCTATTGACGTAGCTCTTTTGTCTATCACGTGCCGCTTGAATACGTTTCTTGATTTCGATGATCTTTTTCATGGTTTTGTGAATAATTTCTGGTCCAGTAAGCTGAGCATCCCCAACCTCAGCCCAACAGACAGGCAATCAACACTTTTGGCTGTATAGTGGTTCAAATGGTGCAGCTTTGATACTCGTATGGTAGCTGTTGTTGTACGAGAACTCCACTAATGGTAGGTGTCTATTCCACACTTTCCCAAAATCAATCACATATGCATGTAGCATGTCCTCCAAAATTTAAATGGTCTTCTTACTCTGGCCATCAGTTTATAAATGATAAGCTGTACTCATATACAATTGAGTACCTACAGCTTTTTAAAGAGACTGCTATAATTAAGATGTGAATCTACTATCACGATCAAAGAAGATTGAGACTGACACTACATGCCTCGAGACTACTTCTTTTAAGTATTGTCTCGTCAATTTCTCCATCAAGTCATTCTCCTTTATTGGTAGGAAATGAGCAGATTTGGTGAGTCGATTGACAATTACCCAAATTGTGTCTTGTCCAGTCGATGTCTTTGGTAATTTTGTTACAAAATCCAATGTAATTATTCCCACTTCCATACTGGAATCACAGGTTGAACCAACAAACCAGATGGTTTTTGGCATTTGGCCTAGACTTTGGCATAAGTCATGCATTTACTGACATAAGTGGCAATTTTAGCTTTAATATTGGGCCACCGGTATAGCTTTTTTCAAGTCTTGGTACATCTTGTTTGATCCAGGATGGATTGAATACTTTGACTTATGTGACTCGCGCATAATCAAAGTTCTCAAGTCACCAAAATAGGGTATCCAACTTCTATTCTTCAAGCACAGCGTTCCATTAGTATGGGGTTCTAATTTCTTAATCATGCCACACAAATCTTCAACTCCATAGTTCTCTTCCTTTCTTGTCTTAATTTGAGTGTTCAAGATTTTCACAGGAAGGTTCAAACTAATCGTCATAACCAAGGCTCGAACTCATAGTCGCTTAGGCCTTTCCTTTTGGCTTAAAGCATTCGCCACCACATTCGCCATTCCTGGATGATAACGTATCTGACAGTCATAGTCGCTCAACAATTCCAGCCATCGATGTTGCCTCATGTTCAACTCTTTTTAATCATGAATATGTTGTAGACTCTTATGATCAGTGAACACGACGCACTTTGTTTCATACAAATAGTGTCTCCACATCTTAAGGGCGAACACTACTGCTCTAAGCTCTAAGTCGCATGTGGCGTAGTTCTTCTCATGAACCTTAAGTTAGCGAGATGCGTAGGCTATGACCTTCTCCCTTTGCATCAAAACTATGCCCAACCCTTTATGCGAAGCATCGCAGTAAACCACGAAGTTTTCACTACCTTCGGGTAAAGCCAAGATCGGTGCACTACACAGCTTCTACTTTAATAATTGAAATGCGGCTTTTTCTTTCTCTCGCCAATCAAACTTCATGTTCTTTTGAGTCAATTTCGTCATAGGTCTGGCAATTTTCAAAAAACCTTCGATGAATCGTCAGTAGTAACCAACGAGACCTAAGAATTGACGAATCTCGGTTGGAGTCTTGGGTGAGGCCCAATCCTTGATAGACTTAATTTTAGTTGGGTCTACGTGAATGCCTTTACTATTAATCACGTGACCGAGAAATTGTACCTTTGACAGCCAAAAATCATATTTTGAAAACTTGGCGTTGAATTCTTCCTTCTTAAGTAACTCTAAAATTAACTTAAGATATTATGCATGCTCTTCCTTGCTCTTGGAGTAGATCAAGATGTCATCGATAAAAATGATTACAAACGTATCTAAGTATGGTTTGCACACCCGATTCATCAAGTTCATGAATACTGCCGGTGCGTTTGTCAATCCAAAGGCATTACTTGGAACTCATAGTGGCCATAGCGAGTCTTAAACGCTGTCTTTGGAATGTCCACGTCACGAACTCTGAGTTGGTGATAACCAGACTTCAAGTCGATCTTCGAGTAAACTCTTGATCCTTGCAACTAATCAAATAAGTCGTTGATTCTCGAAAGTGGATATCGATTCTTCACGGTAAGCTTGTTGAGTTCACGGTAGTCGATACATATCCAAAAAGATCCATCTTTCTTTTTGACGAACAAGACTGGAGCTCCCCAGGGTGAGGAACTTGGTCTTATAAATCCTTTGTCAGACTGTTCTTGCAGTTGTGTAGACAGTTCTTGCATTTCTGACGGTGCTAATCTATACGAGGCTCGTGCTACAGGTGCAGCACCATGGACTAAGTTAATTTCGAATTCGACTTGTCGCGTCGATGGTAGTCCAGGCAAGTCTTCTAGAAAGTCTTCCGGAAAGTCCTGTACAGTCGGCACGTCTTTAAGTCGGTTCTCCTTTGACTTCTCTGCGGTCTTCTTCACCATAACTTGTGCCAGGAAAATAAGGAAACCCTTGTTAATATATTTCTGTGTCTTCGTGCACAATATAATGCTCAATGTCAACTTCTTCCTTTTGTCACTCCTATCACCTTGAAATATTAAGACTTTATCTTCATAAGGAATGCGTACAATCTTCTCATCGCATACAATCACCGCATGATTGTTTGCCAACTAATCCATACCGATGATGATGTCAAAACTGCCTAAATCTATAGGCATGAGGTCAATATTAAATGGATGACCTAGCAATCCTAGCGTACAACCTCTAAGTACAGTATTAGTCTCAACAATTCTTTCGTCGGCTAATTCGACAGCATAGCTAACGTCTAAGGTCGATGGGATTACAACAAGTAATGCACTAAAGGTATTTGACATAAAACTTCTATTGGCACCCGAATTAAATAATACATAAACATAGTGATTGTTGAGAAGAAACGTACATGTGACAATATTAGAGTCTGGGTCAGCGTCTCCTCCTCCAAGTACATATGCTTTTCCTCTTGCTTCACCAATCCCACTCTTATTTCCAGTTTTATTTCCACGATTTTGATATTTTAGCTTTGGGTAGTCACTCCTGTAATGTCCTTGCCTTCTACACTCGAAACAAGTTAAAACTCTTTGATTCACTACTTGACCCCTCTGAGTAGAAGTAGTGGAAATCATGGTGATTGTTGGGATTAAAAGCCTTCTTAAAGTTACTGCTATTAAGGTTTGTGTTACTGCTTCTAAGTTAAAGTTAGTGCTGTTCATTAACTTTAATAAAAAATATGCTAAGTAGTTAATGCTGCTAGTATAAAGTTAGTACTGCTAGCTCACAGTTACTACTGCTAGTGTAAAGTTAGTACTGTTGGTGGAGATTAAAGAAAATATTCTAAGTAAACCTATAGGGTAGATTATGAGGAAACTTTTTCTCCTGTTGTTGTGATTAAAAGACTTCTTGATGATCTTAGAGTTACTGCTGCTAAGTTAATGCTGCTAGTGTATAAGTTACTACTGCTGGTGTTAAAAGTTAATGCTGCTAGTACAAAAGTTACATCCGCTCAATGATTAAGACTGCTGAAAGAGTTTATACTGTCAGAGGAAGGATAAAGATAGAAGAAAGGATAAAGCTTGTTTGGAGATCAAGATTACTTACGTGATAAGTATTAGTTATTTATAGAATAGATCATAGAAAATATTCTAAGTCTTAAGAATATATTGTAAATCGACTAGGACTCCTTGGTGTATAAAAAGAGGTCCTAGGGCATAGAGATTGGTATCATATACAAATCACGTATCAAAACAAAACAAGTCATTCATAGTGTTATTCATAGCTTTAAGGTTTTGTAACCCTAATACTAAGAGAGTATTCGTATTATTTGCTTAATATTATTAGAGCTTTTATTGTTTGTTAATGTGATTTTGTGTTACCGTTTCATTAAGAATTCTTCTAATATTAAAGATTAGATTTCGCATAATCTTTAATACATTCACACAAAGTTTCTACTATAGTTGTGTTAGATTTATCTAATATAACTAAACCTTAAACTAGCTTAAGAAATTCAATCTATAGAAGTGGGATCCAACAAGAAGTATCATACAACAGGGACAACAAGTAGTATCAGAGCTTGTTGCTTTGAGAAACTTTGCTAGAAGATATGGATTAAGATTCTACACACATAGTGGCTGCATCCAAAGTTCCAATGCTCAAACCGGGTGAGTTTGAGTTATGGAGGATGAGGATTAAACAATACATCCATATGATAGACTATTCACTGTAGGAAGTCATAGAGAATGGTGCAACCTTGCCAAAAACATAATTAGTAGAAGGTGTCATGACAGTGATGCCTATTACATCTGCTAAAGATAAAACTCATAGAAGATTAGAAGTGAAGGCTAGAAGTACTTTAATGATGGCATTCCCAATGAACATCAGTTAAAGTTTAACTCTATAAAGGATGCTAAGCTGTTGCTGGAAGCTATTGAAAAGAGATTTGGTGGGAATGAAGCTACTAAAAAGACTCAAAGGAATCTCTTAAAGCAGCAATATGAAAACTTCACTGCTCCAAGCTTAGAGATGCTTGATCAAACTTTTGATAGGCTTCAAAAGCTTGTAAGTCAGTTAGAGCTTTTGGGTGAAAAGCTTTCACAAGAAGATGTTAATCAAAAGTTACTAAGAAGTTTGTCACCTGAGTGGAACATACATGTTGTTGTGTGGAGGAATAAAGCTGATTTGGATACAATGAGCATGGATGATCTCTACAACAACCTCAAGGTGTATGAACCAAAATTTAAAAGGATCTCTAGCTCAAGTTTAAACACATAGATCATGGCTTTTGTGTCCTCTTCTAATAACAACACTAGTAGCTCTAATGAAGCAGTTAATGTTGCTCATGGAGTTACTACTGCTAGCACTCAAGTTAATACTACTTACTCTACCAATATTAATAACTTGAGTGATGCTATTATTTGTTTATTCTTTGCTAGTCAACCAAATAGTCCTTAACTTGTTACTGAGGATAAAAAATTCATCCAGATGACATTGAAGAGATGGATTTGAGATGGCAATTGGCCATGTTGACTATGAGGGCTAGAAGGTTTTTGAAGAATACAGGAAGGAAGCTTTTTGTTAATGGCAATGACACTATTGGTTTTGATAAGTCCAAAGTGGAGTGCTACAACTGCCACAAGAGGGGAT
>BQNB010112657.1:0-22106 GCA_026074375.1 Tanacetum coccineum | reverse complement strand
GAAGTTAAGTATCAAGCTATTGGAGATCTTGAGGTGAGCACATTACTTTGAAGTTTAAATCACATGTGGTACTGCTATTGATTCTAATGGTGCATCTTCTTCGTCAAATAGATTTGTTCTTTTTCATGGGATGTTCTATATTCTAACTACTAAAACAGTCTATTTTTTGGGTAATATTTGAACGGTGTTAGTCAGCTATGTCAAATTTTTATAATTGATGATTTTGTTTTCGTCCAAAAGATATCCTCGTTATACGCTAACAGAGGAAGTAATAATGCATATATTATTGCTAAAAAGTTAATATTGCAAGTGTTCAGAGAATAGTTTTGTTTTCCTTTCATTTTGCTGTTGATCTTTCGATTTACATAACTTGTACATAATACCTGATGCACTCTGAGCATTGAATGCAATGGTTGCAATAATTTTTTTTTCAATATTCAAAAGATACACACTAAAACCTTAAGTCGGACCATCTATTCTTTTCCCATCACATAAGTGTAGAACTTAAGCATCTACTGTATCAATATGTAAGTGACTTATTTGATGCCTAATCATTTTACATGGTAGAATATGTTAAAAGTAGAAATGTTTTGTATTTTTTTATTGCCCAACTCAGCGTGTCTCTGATGCGCTCGCAATAGCGTCAGTCATCGATTGTTGGGACCCTAAACGCGACAGGTCGCAACACGCAATTTAAAATTAAGTTTATAATTATCTGTCACTCTCTCAATTGGTACTTCAACAGGTGTTGTATAAGGAATCCAAGAAGAGGTTTGCAGAAGATGCTGAATTCAGAGAGAGAGCCCTGCAGGTGCAAGTCGGTCTATGATTTATAAATTCCTTTCCTGAGTTGGTTGGTCTTCATAAATTTTCTTGTATATTCAAAATAATGAACTTTGAAATAGGATTGGGACGAAAGACACCAAATTGCATGGGTGCGAATCTGTAAGATAAGCCTAGAACGTTACCAAAAAGTATATCAGCGTCTGGGGGTCCACATGAAAGAAGAGGTGTCATTTTTTTTCTCTCTCATTTTGGTTTAAAATAGCAATATACATCTTATTTTTTGCAGATTATGAGTTTAGTTTCATTTATTTTCAGGGTAAAAGCCTTTATGATTCATACATAAGCAAGACTCTAAATTTATTGAGGGAAAAGGGTTTCAATATAGATAGTGAAGGTGTATTTGGTGAAGGACAAAAGCTACCTCTTGTGGATCTTGCAGCGTTGTGGTTAGCTTACTTGCTATGCATGCTGATTTTATCGAAACATATATGGATTGGCTGGAAATACCTCATTTTGTGAAAAGGCTCTGAAAACTTCTTTTGTTTGACTGAATCAGACATTTAAAAAGGGATTAGTTTGTTTTCCTCTTTTTCGGGTTCTATATGCGCTGCAAGTAAACCCACTTTAAAACTGTTTGAATCTTCTATTTTGTAGTATTTTAATATGACGTGACATCCCTTTTTCTTTAAAAATGATTTTAGATCCCAATGTTTTAATAAAAAGAAACAACCAATTATGATTCGGACTTCAGTACCACTTTTCTAAGTGTTGTATTCTTACTCAGATCAGTACCACTTTTTTAAGTGTTGTATTCTGACTCAGATATAAAACATTTAAAAAAAAAGCCTATACTTGGATTTTTTTATTTTATATACACGTATAGGCAGTGGATTTGTATTATTTGTGATCTGTGTCTGCATATGTAGGCATGCTGTTGACATGGTAAAAGCAGACTGGGTAGTGCATGTGACTGATGTAGAGCAACAAGACTACATTGAAATGTGCATCATTGTAAGTAATCTTTATACACCATAACTCCTAACATATTAAACAATAGATCATGAAAATATATCGAACACTTACCGAGTTCAAATTTTTCTCCCCCAGGCTGCTAAACAGATCGTAAATGATTTGTGTCATCACTCATTTAGTCATGTAGGATTTGGTGTTGAAGGTGATGATTTTGAGAGATTCGTTAACTTGGTTTATTTGCTCGACGAAGCTAAAAGTCGTTGTAAAGCGATCCTCGTGGGTCAAGGTATACCAAATATTTTCCATTTTAGCTTTCAACCCGTTTGACCTGTTTCGAATTTAGAAATATTCTTCATATCCCAAATTGATCCACCAATAGCAAAATGGGTCGATTTAAATGACTACATTTGGCTTTTTTTGATCAGGCAAGGCTGATAAGTGGACAACTGAGAAGCTTGAGCATACTGCTGAAGCACTTGGATATGGTGCTGTCAAGTAAGATTCTCACGCTTTATCATAAATATTGCGACTATTGTACTTATGCTACGAGTACCAATAATATGTGTGGAGGTTTAGACAATGCTGTAATCAAATTTTTGTTTCCAAAAAGATGTTTAGAGAAACAAATATTACTATTTTATTTATATCGAATTAAACAATGCTTACGGGCTATCTCCTTCTTTTCACAACAGAAAATACCTTACTTCTTGGTCAAGTTTCGTGCTTATTCATATTCTGAGCTTGTCTTTTTAACAGGTATGCAAACTTGAAGAACCACAGATTCACTAATTGTACACTCAATTTTGATGAAATGCTTAATGAAAAGGTATTGTTATGATGTTCTTCCATTACTAGTGATGTTATGCATATGTATTTTGTATTGTCTCATTGATTTGAAATCTTGTTTCTTATTTGCTCACATTCATTGGTAAATAGGGAAATACTGTTGTATATCTACAATTTACACTTGCTCGAGTTTGGTCAATAACCAGGAAATCTCGTAACAAGATCAAGAAGTTAAAGGTACAAATTTCCTATTGTTTCAATGTTTTTTTTTTCATACACGCAAGGACTGCTGGCCATTGCTCGAATTGTACATATTCATAGAGGGGGCAAGCAAGCTAAAACACAATTTGTAACCTTAATCATGTTTTCCTGTAATGATTTTTTAACGTAAACATGTTCTTTTAGTTGATAAATACAAATTCGTGATTTGAAGTTTTGAAAATGTAACCTTAGATAGTATTGAAGCGTCTTACGATTTTTTATGCACATAAGACGAGCGATTGATGCAATCTTGGTAATCGACTGTTTTAAAAGTTTCCTTCCGAATTAGATTGTTAATCTTAACTGATTCTAATTTTGGGTTTGGTTGGTGATGGATGAATTTTGTAACTGGTTGGTGTGTGTTTTGTGTGTGTTGGTAGGCGCGTTTTTACCATGGCATATCACCTCATTTCTTGCTGCATAGTGCCATGAGTATATCGTTTAGGATTTACAGTATATATTATAATTGTGTGTGACAGGTAAAAGAGGTAGAAGAGTTAATACTGAAGAACGATACAGAACGCGAGTTGGGAATCCATTTACTCCGGTTTACTGAGGTAATATAATGATTGGTTAAATTTTCCGCGCTCTTAACGGTTCAAAAATGAAATGAATTATTAAATACAAATGAAATCTTTACATTCCAACTCAACAATTGTTTTAAAGACTCCAAACGGTTTAAATGGTGTCTTAATGTTAATTAATCGAATATCACAGTTTGTCATAAATCGACTTTCTTTATTAGTTTCGCCAAACATGATTCATTTTTATATATATTAATGGCTCATGGAACTTGTGTGTGGCCTGTTATAGTCTCTTGCAATAACACTATTTTCATCTTCTACCGAGACTAAGTTAACATACAAGTCGGATTAAATTATGGGCCACCATTTTTCTTATATGTAATTCATTTTTTAGCCATTAAAATTTCTAAAATTACTTCTATGTCTGTATCATCATCCTATGATGCACAAGTCAATGACGAACTAAGTCAATGTACGGAGTCAGTTGGGGAGGAGGGGGGGGTATTTGAGGGTGCTTGGGCCCCTCAATAGGCCCCAAATTTCCAATAGGCCCAATTCATCTAGTATGCTAAGCCCGTTTGCTAGATTTTATGACATGGAACCCCCCTTAAACAAGAACAAGATTTCTAAGTGATCAGCAATACGCCCCTGTTTCACTTTTGATCTTCCCTTTGATTCCAGTCCTTTGAATTTCGGTAAATCCAGTTTATCTTCGTTCAAATATTCGTCCCAATTTTATCTCGAAGTTCTTTAGTTAGAGATTCTTGTAGATTTAGAGCCCATGGATAATGTCCCTGTTTTTATTACTCTTTTAAAAGTGTACAACCTTTAAACTTCAATCACTAAATTTTGCTAAGAGGTGAAAAAGTTTAGTTAGTAATGTTAATTTGATAACTAGTTATTGTTAACTGATTGGTCTATTAGTTAGAAAGATCGATACCATATTGTGGTTCAATGGTCTTGTTCTATTTATGGGTAAGAATAGAGCTATCGATTAATGCAAGCTGGACGCTGTTTTAATACATTCTTATCTATATTATTTGTTGCTGAAGCGAGCCCCCCCCAAGTCGAATTCCTGGCTCCGTCTCTGCACAAGTGTTGTGTTGTAATACTTATAGCAATAGTCCATCTTTATAGAAACTCACCAGTCAACCACTACTACGTTCCTGTTAGGCATATATGGTATAAACTGATATTTACGTTAATTACACCAATGTGATTCAAAATTGAATTCCTATGACTTGACCTTGTTGCTTTTCACACTCATATGTTCTCCCTCAAACTTTTCTCTAGGATTTTACTGTGTTTGAGTTGTGTGTGCCTGAAAATCTCGGTGGATTGATTCATTTCGGGTCGCAGACATGTAATATGCATATGATAAATAAAAAACACATTGGTGACTCGAAAACTCTACCAAACGAGTATTGACCACTAGGTAAGTGTGAATCTAACGACCTCTCAGACTACGTCCATCTCCCCACAATTTTCTATTAATATACATTTTGCACCTTTGACTTATATAATTAATCTACAATGGTCCTTCATAATTATCAATATAACATGGGTGTTACATAAAGCATAGTTGCTGGAATTGAATACAAATTAGAACACATATTTTGACCAGTTGTGATCAAAATATTTTATAAATAACTGACAGTTAAATATTAAATATGATTATCTGTATTATATTCTTCCTATAATAATCTGACTTTCCTTTATAGATACTTGAGGAGGTTTGCAAAGTTGTTATGCCACATATCCTGTGTGATTATCTTTTTGATTTATGCGAGAAGTTTGACCGTTTATACTATTCCGTGTGTGAGGTATATTTACTTACGTATATACTTTTTCTCATACAATATTTAATTTAATCCTCTCTTATCTTAACCAAAGCTAATTTGATTTATAGGAAGACAAATCTGATGGGTCTGGTGAGAAGACCGATGAGGAGACGAGCAAATTGTTGTTGTACGAGGCAACTGCGGTGGTCATGAAGAAATGCTTTCATCTTTTGGGGATCACTCCTATCTACAAAATCTGATTTTTAATTTTACTTTTTTCTTGATTTTTGAGTGATCTTTTCACAATTTTTGTGCTGCTAGTAGATTATGATTGTAACTTATGATTTATACACTAAAACCATCCATCTTAAAAGCGAATGGTTGTCATTTTAAAATTAACTGTACTATGTGATATATAAATCAGTTGTGAGATGTTGTGATAGGCCGGAAATACAAGTTCAGCAGGTGCAGCTTTTTCTTCAGTTCAACGGTCAAAATATCATTGATCATTTTAAAGCCATGTTAGTCCAAGATAAACCTGTCTTGCTTTTATGTACCAGAAATGACTATTTTATCTATTAGGGCTGGTATTGTAGAGTGTCTAGAGGTAGCAAGACATTTCACGTGATGTTTCATCACTGCATACGTGAGATATCAAACTGAAATGAGTTCTCGTATCTATGATGAAATACTGTAGTTCAAATCATGTAGATGGGGATTGTGTTTCTTTTGCGTCATAACATAATTGGACATTTCTTCTTGATCTAAGTTATGGGTTATTGTCGTCTGGGGTTGAAACAACCTATGTTGCTACAGATCCCCCATTCCATATAGGATGAAGGAACAAAGGATTAGAAAAAAAAAGTTAACCAGTTACATAGGTATGTGACAATCGTATGTGGCACAAGCAAACTTAAAAGAGTGTTGCCACTTGCCACAGAATATATACAACAGAACAAGTTCCAAGTAGGGAATATGTTGCCTAATAGTAACCAAGTTTGATGACTGTTCCAATTAAGTCACTCAAACTTTATATTAACTACAAAAATCCTCAACCTTTTTTTATTGGTTCCTTCTTTGTGTAAATTTTTCAAAAAAACTATAAGATACTCATTTGTGCATGATTTGTTTTTACCTTAGATAATAAATACCCACCTCTGAATTTCACTAACCCCAAGCCAACTTAATATTCAACAATGTATGACACATCGATGTGAACAAAGATAATGCCACAAATAATAACCAAGTTTGAAAAGTGTTTCGTTTTAGTCACTCAACATAAAAATTACATAATAATAGATACACTACACGAAACTTTAGTGACATAAATGGAACACTTTTCAACTTGATTATTATTTTATTAATCAAACAATGTTTTGCAAGTGACTAAATTGGTAATCAAAACTGATAATCTGTTACTATTTCTATGATTTTAACCCTTCTAAGTACCATCATGGTATATTAGCTAAAGTGGAGGCTCGGCGGAGCTTCAATAGCTTTGTTGCAAATATCATCTCTCCATTGCCACAATCGAGCGCACCTACTTTTGATGATTTGGAGCAAGTATCCATCTTTAGCAAAGGTGAACAATCAAGTAAGTAATTGATAAAAGAAACTTCATTATCTAGAAAACGTTACTTTAAGAAGCTACAACTGTCCCATTATGCTAGAATCTACCTCTGAAGAACTGCAGTTTATTGTTATAGAGAAAAACACAGACAAGCCATAGATATTTTTGGTTGGTCCATTCAGTTTTAGCTCAACTACATTTACTTCTGTTTATGGATTTGAATTCATTCTCATGCTCTCTAGATTAGACGACTCACAAAAGTTGTACAATGAAAATTATTAGAAATGGTTAAGGATAAGCTCTTTTGATAAAGTCGCTATTTCCTGAATTCCAACATCATAAGATTGTCTACCATCATAACATATCATATGATATTCATAATATCAAATGATAAAAGGTATAAAACAAAGCACAGGATGCTGCCATAATTAAGCTCCAAATCAACCAGAAAGACATCATCTCAGCTAAACAGAGAGCATATCAGGCGGCAGCTTCCAGTCCAGTATCAGCTTTAAAGAGCAACCATTCCCCTTGATAAAACCAACTTTGATGCCACTCTCAGCTGGCACAAGGAATTCGTAAACTCCTGACAAAACTATATCCCCAGAGGTGAAGTCATGTAAGTTTGCATCAATTACGAGGGAAAATTGGGCTGGTACAGCCAACACAGATCGCGTCAGGTTTATTTCGCCAGGCTTAACGAAATCACCAGGTTTGGTTTCATAGAGCATTGCACCGTAAAGATCTTTTTCAGCGGGAGAAGAGCCATAATCAAAGTTATTGCCATAATAAGCCCTTATCTTACCAGCAACTTTTGTTTCCTCAGAAGTTGCAGCAAAGACTACTTTCAGAGTTGTGTCTACTGCATTCTTTAATGCAACATAATACAGCTCTAGATAGCCATTTCTACCATTTATTTTACAAGAACCGCAACCGCCATCGGGTCTATTGGCAAAATATTTTGAGAAGTTTATAAACGCATGGCCTTTGGAAATTTCAAGCGCGTCATTAAGAATGTACACGATCTTCTTTGCCTCCTCCCACTCAGCCAAGGTAGTTGGATGTTCGATTACATGCGGTGGAACAGGAAAACATTTAAAATAATCATGGATAGTTCCGCAGATTTTACACCCCTTGTACGTGGTAGCATAGAGTTTGGCAGTGATCTTAACGGAGGTAGAGACTGAAAGTGAACAATAAGAGATATCTTGTGGAGATAAAGAACCTGAGTTGGTGAAGACTAAGGGATCATCGAAGTTACGGTTAAATGTAGTAAAAGAAGCATAATGCGACGGATCTGAGAAACGAGTTTCTGCCTGAATAATCCCAAACAGCAGAAGCTCGTGATAGCCACATAAATTCTTAACCATAGGATCAGTGTCATACCTAGGCACGACGTTACACAGCTCAAACCGAAAATGGGAACCTTTCGAGAATGATGACATCCTATCATAAACAAAAACCAACCAACTATGATAAGCAAATTAAAATGTATAGACAGATTAATTGATTGATCTTAATCACAATTTGAGTTTGGTTTTATGGCTGCAAGATGTAACAACGCATCATTTGTATATGCTTTCAAATTAAAGACTGGCTAGGACAAAACATAGTGTTTTAAATCAGTCAACGGTTGCGATGTTTGCTAGATAACAGTGAATAAGAATAATCGTAAGATGATAAATTTACATTAAAAAAACACTTACTTTTCTTCTTCATCAGCAGCAGCCAGCTCAGTTTTCTTCTTCGTCAGGTAATTGAGTGTTTTAAATCTATTATTACAGTTAAAAGGTGAATAATAATAAGTCTAAAAAAAAGGAAACTATTGATAATAAAAAAATACTTACATTTCTTGACTGGGTACTGTAGCAGTTTCTGATTCTATCTTCTTCATCTCACTTTTCACATAACAATTCGATAAAGTGAAAAACCCAACATTAAGAAGAGAAATAATAAAAAAAAAATAAGGAAACTTACTGATCGATTGGTTTAGCAGAAGCCGATGTTGTTGTTGTTTCCGGTGGCAGTCTGAGATAACAGTGAATAATAATAATAATAAGAATTCTAACATAATAAATAAATAATTAACTATTGACTTATAATTAATTAAATACTTACGTTGTGTTTCGATTCCTCAATCGTGGTTGTGGCATAGTTGGGATTAATTAATTGATGGTACAACAAACAAGTGGGAGGGAGGGAGCGAAATTTTTTACAGAGAGTAATAATAATAGATAGGAGGAGGCGACAAGAGATCAACTGCAACAATCTTTTTAGGGTTTTAATTTGGGCGCGGTTGCCTATTTTTTTATTTTTTATTTAGGGTAAATTACACGCTTCGCCCCTGAACTTAGCCCCGTTTACCCGTTTGGTCCTCATATATTATAACGTCGTTCGTGGACATGCTCCCTAAGGTCGGCTTTTTGGTACCCGTTTGGTCCTAAGATCGGGCTGATGTCATGCTAGGGATTGGCCCTCGGGAATTAAGCAATTGGCGGGTCGTAGTGTCTAGCCCCTTATAGAAGATATCAACTTTCTGTTGGTTGTTCAGATCTTGCGTTGGGCATTTGTAGAGACGGTTGTTGTACCTTTCCCAAGCTTGGTACAGTGTCTCATCGCCTTCTTGCTTGAAGTTATGAATCTCTTCAAGCTGTTTTGCGGTCTTCAAAGGTGGACAATACCTCTGGATGAAATATTTCTCGAGTAGATCCCAAGTGTTAATCGTTCCTGATGGTATCCTATCAATCCATCTCTTGGCAGCTCCTGTGAGTGTAATAGGAATACACGCATGATGAGGTGTCATTTTATACACTATTTCAGGGTCATTTAACCCCTAAATCATGCAAATATGCCCATATTATGTGCTTAATCGTTTGTTTTTAGGTTTTTAGCACTTGGATGACATTTGGAGGAAATACACGTGACTTGAGCTCATTTGGAGAAGAATCGGACAAGACTACGGACCTACACCAAATCTCTCAAAGAATTATGCATACAGCAAGTGAAGACGGCGTCGCAGGCATAAGGTGACGCCGTCGCAATCCATCTGGTGACGGCGTCAGAAATCTAGCGATGGCGTCAGGATGTGGCCGACTTAAAAGAGGATCTATAATCATCTACGTGGTGACGGTGTCAGGACCTCAAAGCGACGCTGTCGCAACGATTTTTCTATATATATTAAACCGAAATTAGGGTTTTAAGTGTGTAACTTTGTATAATTTTAAGGAGACGAACCCTAGTCGTTCTAGCAACTTTTTAGGTCGTTTTTAAGGCCTCAAAACACTATTGTAACTACCTTCAATCCATGTTTAATCAAGTAAGATGGTTTATCATTAATCATTCAATATGTCTATGTGTTGTTTGATTGATTTATGTTCTTGCTTTATCTTTAACATGCTAGGCTAAACCCTCCTTTGTATTTACTTATGATTGCATGAAACTTAGGTTGTAGATCCTTTTGATGTTGCTTCTTGTTGATGGATGTGCGCGTTAGGCTCTAGAAAACTGGCCATAAGATATTAAATTGGCATAGACGTCTAGGAAAGCGTAAGTGTGTAGAAAGGATATCATCGGTAACAGTCTTCACACTACCTTACCCCTAATATGGTTGATCCCTCTTAAGATATTTCACATGCATTTAATATACTCTTAGGGGCCTTGTAATAGTCTTCATACTACCTTACTTGTGCGTTGCCCTGACGGAATATTAAATAGACGGCGGGTTCGTGTAATCCGTTCATGACCTAGGAAATACTTACACAGAAATTCACAAGTGTGACAAGGCAACGGATCTAGGAGAAGCAATCTGAGGAGTAGTGCATGATTAGGTAAATACATCAATTTATCATAAAGTTATCACCAATAGTATAGATTATAATTAGTTTAATTATTAGTTAATCAAACCAACCTCTCAACCATGATATTTACTTGCTTTCTCATAAATATAAAAATACAAAAAGAATCTTCGCTCAACCCCCTAGAATTCTGTTAAACAGTGTTCGAGCCTTCCTAACCTATTCCCTTAGAGAACGATAACAACCCCCGAGTCTTGCCTATACTACACTGCAACGATTAGGTACATTGCCTAGGGAGTTGTAAAACTTCTTGTAGAAGTCTCTACAACCCTCACATCAAGTTTTTGGCGCCGCTATGCGGGGAATAGTTAGGTTTCGATCATTGTTTAACTTAGTTCTACTCGCTTGATTCCTATCAAGTGAGAATTTTAATTCTAGTACATTAGCTTTCTCGTAGTCTATCTTTTCTTTGTGTTATTTGTTTCGTAATCCATTCTCGTCAACCACCATGGGAGACGCGAATCCTATCCGTACTCTTGGAGATTACTCCAAACCTAGCCACGAGGGCTATAGGAATACCATTGAGCTCCCCGTAGGGAACAATGTGGTACCTCTTCGATCCGACACCATCTGGTTGGTGCAAAAGGGATGCTCATTCCACGGACTTCGGTCCGAGGATCCAAACCAACACCTTAAGGATTTCCTAAAACTTGTGGACTCATTTGACCTTGATGGTAAAACGCGCTTGTGTTTATTTTAATTTTCCCTTCGCGATCAAGCTAGCAACTGGCTTGAACGTCTTCCAACAGGATCCATCACCACATGGGAGGATCTTACTACTCATTTCCTTGCTCAATTCTTTCCACCGAAAAGGATTTCAAAACTCCGCAATGATATCCTGATGTTCCAACAACATCAAGCAGAATCTCTCTCAGAAGCATGGACTCGTTTCAAGGACTTACTCCAAAAAGTCCCTCATCATGGCATCGGTCTTTGGCTCCAAGTCTAAATATTTTATGACCATGTCAATCCCGTCACAAGACGAACCATTGACCAATCGGCCGGTGGCAAGCTGCGTGATAGAAATGCTAAAGAATCTTGGGCATTATTAGAGGACCTCGCCCTCTATGACAATGAAAGTTGGAACGACCCAAGGGATTTCGCTAGGCCAGTTAAGGTAATTGCTTTGCCTCAAGATGTCCTGAGTACATCCGACCGTCGTTTAATCGAGCTCGAAAATTAAGTCCAACGCTTGATGGAAGCTCATCTTGCTTCGTTGCTACTTACTCAAGTGAACAAAATCACTTCTTCATGTGAGATCTGCAGTGGTCCCCACGACACTTAGTACTGCATGGAAAATCCCGAACACGCCTTTGTTAATTATGCATCCTCGCGTACCGACGAAGCGGGAGGTAAGTGGTAAACTTTCAAACCCGAGCAAAACAATCTTGGTGACACCTACAATCCATCATGGAAAAGTCACCCAAACCTTAGGTGGAGACAACCCCAAAATTCCTAAAATAATTTTTCAAACCAACCTAACCGATTCCAACCTTACAGTTCGATCCTAAACCGTTCCTTCAACAACAATCCTTAAAACTTTAACAGTCAATCAAATCTGGAAGGATTGGTGTCCAACTTCATGGCATCTCAAGATGCTAGATTATCCAAGTTTGAAGCCGATCTCAAACAACAACAAAGCAAGATGACCAACAAAATTGACACAATGTTGAAAGCCATCACAGATCGAATGGTAGGAACACTCCCTAGCGATACGGTTAAGAACTCGAAACTAAATACCTCTCTAGTTTCGTCTGTTCGTTCTTACCCAACAATTGACCCCTAATGCTCATCTCACCCCTTCACTTCAATCAATGCCGTCAAAACATGTTCCAAGGAGGCAAGCCATTCCCAGACGAGTCTGCTGCAAACCAGGATGGGGATTGGAACAGAGCAAGCTGAAGAACCCAAATCAACTCTTGACGATGAATTCCAGGATTTACATCTTAACCTACCAGTTCTTAAAGTCCTAGCTCACGCTCCAATCTATAATGCAATGTTGGATAAATACGTGGAGAGCTTAGAACTAGGCAAAACGGATAATCATTCGTCCAAGGAGAAGTATGTACAAAGATAAAAGACCCCGGGCTATTCACTTTACCCTATAGATTAGGGGACTCAAAGCCTTTCGACACCTTAACTGATTTAGGATCATGTGTAAACATAATTCCGCTATACCTCTTCAAGAAGCTTAACATCAGACTATTGGAAGAGACTGACCATATCTTCGGGTTGGCTGATGGAACCAAATCTTACCCCGTTAGGATTGTTAAAGACGTAGAAGTCCACATAGGAAAACTTAAACTGTTAAACGATTTCTACGTAATCGATATGAAGAAAGACCCCAAAATCCCTTTACTAGTAGGAAGAGGATTCCTAACAACCGCCAATGCAGTTATAAATTGTAGAAAAGCCAAAATAGCGGTAGGAGAAGGGATCACTAGGTCGGTATTCGGAGTAAAAGGAGTCGATTTAGGTGAAGAGGAAGCACCCTATTGGACCACACTTGGAAAAGGGAATCATACAAACCACGACCTAGCTCAGATGGAATAGGTGCACAAACCCCTTATTATGCTAGGAAGGACTTCTTAGATTGTCATCTGCCTGGAGAATGGGAAATTGTTAGAGACGCTGAAACTAATCCCTTCAAGGACGTCCTGGTGTTTAGGCGAATGGTAGAATTCCTAGGGGCCTTGCCAATAAACCTTAAGGGAAACATGTGGGAGTCAGAAGACTTAATCAAGAATTCGATCAATTGGGACAAACCACCCAAAGATAGAGATGGGCCATGGCATGCCAAAATTAGGATAATTGATCCGGATGGAGAAGAATTCACCAAAACTCTACAATCAATCCCCACCACTAGAAAGCTCTCTGAAAGAGAAAGTCCAAGGGAGATCCTCAACTTGGACCACTTCTACGACACATAACGTGTGACTTCGAGTCTAGCTACAAGACTCATACATAAAGAAAAGTGCTTCTTGAGAGGCAACCCAATGTTTATTTTTCCCGCATATTAGGAGTGTTGTGTGTTTTAATTCTTTTCATTTATTCTTTTATGTTTGAATTATTTTGTAATCATGCTTTGTTTTGTTTATAACTTTGTCTTATTTACAATCAAAGGTATTTTGTAACAAAATAAGTGTAGGGGAAATATCTGGTTTATAAGAACCAATTCAAACATAATAAATAAATTATTTAGATTAATTCGCGTCAGTTTCGAGTCATATGATTGTATTGACTAATCCCAAGTTTCTATGCAGTGCTTTCTACATAAATAACTTATAAAATTGCGTGCAGGAAATTTCTCATTAAAAACGAAGAAGAAATCTTCACAGTGCCTGGAGACGGCGTCGGACGGCGTCGTGAGCCCAGCTACAGGAAAATTAAAAAAAATTCAAGTATTTTCAAAAAATAATTTCTACAACATTTAAAATTCGTAATTCTTTTATAAACCTGCATAAACCTATGATTACATCATTACTCTCATCCTATCTTTACTGCTTTCATAGAGTCAAACCGTAAAATTTTGTTGTATATATCATTATCCCGCCAATTTTACGCTTGGTGTAGTTGTCTTTGTTTTTGATTACAGGTTATATTTGATGAGAAGAACGTTGGAAGCTTTTAGGAAGTTTCATTAGACGATTCTTGGAGGACGATTTAACCAGTTATCTCATGTTTCTTCTTCATTACATAATTTAGCTTAGTTCTACTCGCTTGAATCCTTTCAAGTGAGAATTTAATTTCCGCATATTAGCTTTCTCGTAGTCTATCTTTTCTTTGTGTTAATTGTTTCGTAATCTATTCTCGTCAACCACCATGGGAGACGAGAATCCTATTCGTACTCTTGGAGACTACTCCAAACCTAGCCATGAGGGTTACAGGAATACCATTGAGCTCCTCGTAGGGAACAACGTGGTACCTTTTTTATCCGACACCATCTGGTTGGTGCAAAATGGTTGCTCATTCCACAAACTTTGGTCCGAGGATCCAAACCAAAACCTAAGGATTTCCTAAAACTTTTGGACTCACTTGACATTGACGGTGAAAACCGGGAAAGAACGCGCCTGCCTTTATTTTAATTTTCCCTTCGCGATCAAGCTAGCAATTGGCTTGAATGTCTTCCAGCAGGATCCATCACCACATGGGAGGATCTCGCTACTCGTTTCCTTGCTCAATTCTTTCCACTGGGAAGGACCACAAAACTCCGCAATGATATCCTGATGCATCCCGAGACCGCATAATGAGTATTAGGATTTGTTATTATGATGCATCCCGAGACCGCATAATGAGTATTAGGATTTGCTAGATAAGACGTACTAGGATTAACCCATGTTTTAAACTTGTAATTGTTATGATGGTCACACCGATCATATAACTATCCCACATCCTTGCCATGCACTTATTTTTCGTGCAGGATACCCCTAGTACAACCCTTCGAGCCTATCCTTTTTCACGGTTCTTGTAATTTTCTGGTTAAGCCGGATTATTAATGAAGAGCATTGTAACCCTTAAACCAATCGTTACACCTAAATCGCCTTAGCCTACCTTGTATGTACCCACCTTTAGTACATTATTGTTTTAACCCAAGTTAATTATTTGTGTACACGGTTGCTAAGTCTGTATCCTTGTAAATACAGTTTTGGGACGATTGGGATTCATGGTAGTATTTAATTCGCGGAAGAATGGGGAAGAAAAGTTAAGTAAATACCCCCATATGTTTGGTAGATGATCTCCATGTTATTTTGATCCACCTCAAATCGGGTCATTTGTTAGATTGTAAATAATCGAGTATCTAAAAGTTCAAGTGTAGGGGTGTATCTATAAAACCCCCATGATGTATTATATGTTTAAGCAATGGCAGGGCAAAAGTGTACGAAAAAAAATTGTATATAAAAAATAGTAAAAAAATGTACGGGCTGCCTGTTAACACGATTCACCCTTAGAACAACCGATCCGGAGGCTTGGTAAAATGGAAAAGAAAAGTATCCATATTATTAGAGTGTAGAGTTTGTATATCTTGTCCAAGTCCTTGGCTTAGCAACCAAACCAACGCGTATTTGTATAAATAATTAGCTAAACTTCCACCTAAATTTCACCAAATGCCACCTGAGTATCCCATCCGTTTCCGTTTCCATTATATGTTATCTTACACCTATACCCCACGACCCTTTAAAAGACCTCTTAGATAGTAATGAATAATGCTTGCGCCTAACGGTGGAGGTTTGATACTTTACCAAGCTTATGGTAATTTATATGCTATGACAGGTAATGAGTGTTGATTTTCTGTTTCCTCGTTATGTTATAATTTATTATACACCTGAGAGAAAGAGAGAATCCCAAACACTTATGTGAGGTGCTAGTGTATGCTTTCTGTGCTTTTAATTACGAGGTCTAAAAGGTTGTGTTGTAAAATACTTATAAAGAGTAGGTTAAATGACCCTCATATTGTTATTGTCTAGGTAGAAAATCCCATTTGCTTGAGGACAAGCAAATCCCAAGTGTATGGGTATTTTATGAGGTGTCATTTTATACATTATTTCAGGGTTATTTAACCCCCTAAATCATGCAAATATGCCTAGATTATGTGCTTAATCATTTGTTTTTGTATTTTTAGCACTTGGATGACATTTGGAGGAAATACACATAACTTGGGATCATTTGGAGAAGAAACGGACGGGATTACAGACCTACACCAAATCCATGAAGAAATATTGTTTCAAAGCGTAGAGACGGCATCGCAGGCATAAAGCGACGTCGTCGTGATCCATCTGGTGACGGCGTCAGAAGATTTAGTGACGGCGTCAAGACGTAGTCGACTTAATGAGGATCTAGAATCATCTACGTGGCGACTACGTCATGATTACAACGCGACGCCGTCGCAACGATATCTCTATATATATTAAACCGATTTTAGGGTTTCAAGTATGTAACTTTGTATAACTTTAGGAAGACGAACCCTAGCTCTTGTAGCAGCTTTAAAGGTCGTTTTTAGGGCCTCAAAACCCGATTGAACTACTTTGAATCCATGTTTTAATTCAAGTAAGGTTATTTTTTTGAACAGAAAGTAAGGTTATTTATCATTAATCATTCAATATGTCTATCTGTTGCATGATTGATTTATCTCTTTTCTTCCTTTATAACATGCGAGGCTAAATCCTCCTTTGTATTTGCTTATGATTCCATGAAAGTCAGATTGTAGATCCTTTTACTTTTGCTTCTTGATTGATGATTGTGCGCGTTAGGTTTTAGAAAACCAGCTTTTGTCTGTATCGCTGTAGACACGTCTAAGGAAACGCGAGTGCCTAGAAAGGATACCATCGGGTAACAATCTTTATACTACCTTGCCCCTTTATATGGTGATCCCTCTTAAGATATTACACTTGCATTTAATGTACTCTTAGGGGCCTTGTAATAGTCTTCATACTACCTTACTTGTGCGTTGCCCTAACGGAATATTAAATAGATGGCAGGTTCGTGTAATCCGTTCATGACCTAGGAAATACTTACACATATCATCACAAGTGTGACAAGGCAACACGATTAGGAGAAGCAATCTGATAAGTAGTGCATGACTAAGTAAATACATTTAATTATCATAAAGTTATCACCTGTAGATTAGATATTAGTTTAGTTATTAGTTAAATAAACCAATCTCTCAAACCATAGATTTACCTGCTTTCATAAAATATAAAAACACAAAAATAATCTTCTCTCAACCCCTAGAATTCTGTTAGACCATGATCAAGCCTTATCAACCTATTCCCCTAGAGAACGATAACAACCCCTGAGTCTTGCCTATACTACTACTACAACGGTTAGGTATTCTGCCTAGGGAGTTATAAAACTTCTTGTAGAAGTCCTTTACGACAACCGCATCAATTATTAAGAGACATATTATCTCAAGGGAGATGTAAATATCTTATTGATATTTTATGAGATAAGTATTTATATTTCCCTAAAATGGGGTTTATTAGAGCTCTCATATTCTACGAAGGACGTGTAATGCCTCAAGCATGGCTCACAACTTCAACTTCTAAAAATAATTAATAAAGTTCTCAATAACTTTATTTGATCAAATTGAATGAGTCCTTATACGAATCAAAATCATTTTGGACGCATATTATATAAATTGCTTTTGCACATGTCTTTAAGGAATGATTGGTCCTCAAGTACCATACATAAGAGCAATTGAGGTTTTGATGTTAATTTTGCAATTAATATGCGTCGTGAGAGTGTATTTTTCTCTTTTAATATTTGTATACGCATTGTATACCTTCCATCCAATGCATTTAATATTAAGTTGGAAGCTACACATATATTTTTTCATTTTTACAGGACTTATTCTTAACATCAACAATTCAGTGAACTTCATTACAAAGTTGTTGCCAACAAAATTATTCGAGCAACTCATTTAGAAGATTGACACACGATGCTTGAAATATCTACATTAAATTAAGAAGGAGCATTATGCGCACTGCACTCTTTTCCTTCATCAAGTTTTTATCTTATTGGTTTTTTTATAAGGTTTTTAACGAGGCATATTATGACGTATAACAAACGGTGAATATCCAAGGAGGAGTGTTATAAATATATTAATGATGTGTGTTTATTCACCTTTATGAGTTGTTAATTAGCCTTGAATAGGTACTTAGTTAGCTAGGGGTTACACTCTATATACCCTTATAAATAAGAGACACATTGTACTCATTGGTGGACTACTCAATAACAATCATCTCCTTCCTCCTATATCTCTTATTCTTTACATTTTGTAACAACAAAGCTTTATAAAATTTCACCATAGTGGATGCCCTAATGAACTCTTATTTAACTAATTATGTACATAAATAGTTTAACTGTTATGAAATGTAAAGAATAAGAGATATAGGAGGAAGGAGATGATTGTTATTGAGTAGTCTACCAATGAGTATAATGTGTCCCTTATTTATAAGGGTATATAGAGTGTAACCCCTAGCTAATTAAGTACATATTCAAGGCTAATTAACAACTCATAAAGGTGAATAAACACACATCATTAATATATTTATAATACTCCTCCTTGGATATTCATCGTTTGCTTTACGCCATAATCTGCCTTGTTAAAAACCTTATCAAGAAAAATCCAATGGGATAAAAACTTGATGAAAGAAAAGAGTGCAGTACGCATAATGCTCCTCCTTAATTTAATGTAGATATTTCAAGCATCACGTGTCAATGTTCTAAACGAGTTGCTCGAATAGTTTTGTTGGCAACAACTTTGTAATGAATTTCACCGAATTGTTGATGTTAAGAATAAGTCCTGCAAAAATGACAAAATATATGTGTAGCTTCCAACTAAATATTATATGCATCGAATGGAAGGTATACAATGCGTATACAAATATTAAAAGAGAAAAGTACACTCTCATGACGCATATTAATTGCAAAATTAACATCAAAACCTCAATTGCACTTATGTATGGTACTTGAGGACCAATCGTTCCTTAGAGACTTGTGCAAAAGCAATTTATATAATATACGTCCAAAATGATTTTGATTAATATAAGGACTCATTCAATTTGATCAAATAAAGTTATTGAGAACTTTATTAATTGTTTCTAGAAGTTGAAGTTGTGAGCCATGCTTGAGGCATTACATGTCTTTCGTAGAATATGAGAGCTCTAATAAATCCCATTTATGGAAATATAATTACTTATCTCATAAAATATCAATAAGATATTTACATCCACCTCGAGATAATATGTCTCTTAATAATCAACTTATTGTTTTGTGAATCTATTTATTTCACAATTTAAGTATTAAAGCACATAACTTTAGAGCTCTAATTTCGGTTTCGTACAAAAATTAATGTATATCCAATAGATTTTTACACGTTGACGTGTATGAACTTCCCATTCCAATACTTTAAGTATTTGCAAGATACTATGTCTTTTTATGTTGGCCAATCATTTCGTTGAGTGCACATTTGGATATTAATTGATATTTGATCCTCATCATGCATAATAGAAAGCAATATATTGTATGTAGACAAATTTATCGATGTTGTTTTGTTTCGATTCCATATAATTCAAGACAAGATAGAATTTATTGAGATCTCATTAGCTAACTGAGGTTCTTTGGAACCTTAATGTCTAGTGTCTCTTTATGAGACTATCATGGGGTCTTTTATACCTCAAACAACCATCTTGTTTTCATGCTCTATATTTTTCATCGAGGATTTTATTTAGAATCGATTAATCTACCATGCTTGAGGCATGTAATAATTAAATATTGTCCGTGAGGCACAACTTATATTAAGAGCATGAGTAGCTGAAATTTTGTTTTTGGCCAATGTTTATGTATGACTATTAGATTATCCATTAATTATTAGATTATCAATTGAATAATAAATTCATAAATTTATTTCGAGGATCAATAGAATATGATAATTCATTCTGAATTTGCAGCTACTTCTCTCCCCTTGAAGGAATTATCCTTTTTCTATATCCCGTATATGTGCATTTAGGTGGAGTAATTTGCACCAATAAAAACTAAAATGGGATATGTTTGGTTTATAACCAAAACCAACTATAAAATGGAGGATTTATAATAACATATTGACATGATGCTAATTTTGTTGTTGTGTATATTATAATGTGGCCCCATACAACAATGAAAAGTTTCTCTCAATATCATTGAAAATTTAGAAGTAATTCATCGGATTCTCATGATGATATACTTACTCTAGAATGTTAGGCTCGTTTTGAGCTACTAATCATGCAAACTTGAGGTTGCGATTTGATGACCATTTAGACGATGCATCAATTTTAAACTCTAAATGATTCATACAATGGATTTGTATGCCTATATATATATATCCATTTGTTTTCTTTACAGAAAATTGAAGGACCGAGTCCCCATTCTAGTTTATAGATTAATAATCAACTTCTTTTGAGAGATAACAACATTAGATTGAAGAGTCTTATTCTTCTATAATTTTCGCATCATTAATGACTCGGGATGGTGTAACTGGTCATGCCAAAAATATTATAATTATTTCTCATAAACTTATGTTATGGATAGTGATTATCTTGCACTAATATATGTATAATGCATGTCGAGAAAGATATAAAAGAATATAATGCATCCTTAATTTTGAACTTCGTTCCTCATGACAATTTTTGTATTTTCTTTTACGGAGCAAAATGTGTTAGCATAGATTCTTACATCTATGAATATAGTGTGTTATATCTTTGACACACTTGTACTTTGCATACATCACATTGTATTTTTGCATAAATAGCATTTTTGTTTGCTCTTTTCTTATTTTATTTTGCCACTACTAGTGGTTTGTCATTGTCATACTACCTCGACTATATCATTTACCATGATAAATGATCTTTAAATATTTATCATTACATTATCACATTCACATGAGGGAATGAGAATCTTATATTGATCATTTTATCACATTCGCTTGAGGGAATAAAGATATTTATGTTGATAATTACATCACATTCACATGACGGAATGAAGATCATTTCATTTTTTATCTTGCAACTTGAGGTTGCCAACCAGTTTCTCTGAATAAACACGATCATCGTTATTGTGAATGGAGAAAATTTAGTAATTATCAACATAAATATCAACTTTCACATTCATATCTATGATAAATGATCTTTAAATATTTATGATAAATGTTTATTTATATCAGAGCATTTAGTAAACATTTATTGCCAACCAGTTGAGTGAATGGAGAAAATTTAGTAAACGGGTTTATCGTGTTGGTTCGAATACCCATTACTTTGTTAAGAAGAAAAAAAACTTATATCAAAGCATCGTTCTCGATATATGAACATATTCGAGGCATTAACCATCTCAATGCATATTTTCTTTTTTATCATTCAGATGTAATACTCAATATTGCGAAAATGTGCTCGTATTTACAAGAATTTCTTGCTTTTGAGGGTCAAATCTTTCTTTTAGATTTTGACATACATTTAACGAATTTTTCACCGTTAGATATTCTCTTTTAATTCAGATCTAACACTGAAATTGTGAGATCGAACTCGCTTATGGTTTTTTTCATGCAACTTGAGGTGCATACAATCATAACGAGCTTTTGGGATAATTAATTGCTTTTGTGTGGTAATCTACCCTTTAGATTCTATCATAATTTAACGAATCTTTCATCGTTAAGTAATCCCTTTTGTGGTCATCATGAAAAAGAAGATGAGGGAATACCACTATTGTGGCACACTCTTGTAAAGAGGCCTTATTTTTAGTTTTGATTGATTATCCCAAATATTTTTGTAGTTAGATGGAACTCAACATCAAGAGTCCAAGGGAGATGGTCTTAGCCATGATATTAAAATACTAATCATCATAAAGAAAGAAGATATTATTGACTGATGATCTAGGAAATGTGATCTTAATTGAATTATTTTAGCTGATAGCCCTGTAAAAGCAACATTTCTTGATGCTAATAGACAGACATGGGACAATCGGGATGATGCATCAATTAATACCATAAAGTATCAAAATGTTCCACACGGAGGAGTAATTGGCCCATAAATGTCTCCTTGAATTC
>BQNB010112656.1:0-22106 GCA_026074375.1 Tanacetum coccineum | reverse complement strand
AGACCATTGTGTAACTTAGAATGTCTGAGAACGAAATGAGACCACTGTGAAACTCACAATATCTAAGAAGTAAGATGAGACTGTTGGGAGAATAGATTGTAACAGACTTAATACTGGTAGTATAACATTTAAGTCTGGTAGTAATAGTTAGGTCTGTTAGTATTGAGTTAATACTGGCAGTACTAAGTTAATACTGGCAGTACTAAGTTAGTACTGGTAAAGTAGCAGTACTAGAGTTAGTACTGGTCATAGTTAGTTCTGTTTATAGTTAAGTCTGTTTATGTAACAGAATAGTAGTAGTTATCTTAGAGATATCTTAGGAAATGATATGTATTATCCTTTGACGTTTGTAAAGCCCATTAGGGTTTCCTTGGTGTATAAGAGGAACCCTAAGGCACAATGTTACGTGTAATTGATTGAAATATCAATAGAAGCATAGAGAGCTTAATAGCAATTTAGAAATATCGTTTCTTCTTTATTCTTGTGTTAAGATTCCGCATTAACACTTGATAATTCATAGTCAGTGTCTCTCATATAGTTGATTTGGATTTATCCAAGTTATCTATAGTCTTACAAAGGCTAGTCAGATCCTAAACCAAGGACCTACAAAGACTAAAAAGAAATTTACACTACTAAATTTTGACAATAAAAAGACTCTAAAAACAGGACTTTAAGCTGGTTTTAAATGGCTGTCTAACCCTGCAAATGATGATTTCTCACAACACCTCAATGATGGTGAAGAATCAAACCATGAAGATGCATCAGACACTGGTGCTGCACCTAAACAACCACCAACCAATGATTCCCAAACTACATGCTATCTCAAATTCAAACTCCTACATTCTGAAGAGGAGAGTATGAAATAAATATAGGGGGCAAGGAGATGGAGCATTAACCTTGAGTACATTGACAATGGAAGTTTGGAAGGTTAATTCAGAATGAGGTAACTCCAGAGAGAATTCTCATTGGTAAGGATGGTGTTGGTTCGAGTACTTTTACCAGTTACTGGCTGCAAGATATTAAGCTGTTGAAAAGTGAGGGAAAGTAAGAATTTTATCTGATGGTCCGTTCCTAAAGAACATAGAGAAGATTCTTGGAGATTGGATGATGCAAAAAGAAATTGGGAAGCCATCAGAACTAGGTTTGGTGGTAAATGTTATTTCAAAGAAAATGCAAGGCTGTTTCAAAACAACAATTTGAAGAAATTTAGAATTCCCAATTCTGAAGGACTAGAAAAAGGATATGACAGGTTTCAACAGTTACTATCTCAATTGGAAGCTCATGGTGCTGAAGTATCTACAGAAGATGCAAATCATAAATTTCTTAGATCTTTGCCGTCAGCATGGTCTAATCTGGCAATGACTATGAGAACTAATCCTGAGATTATATTATCAATTGTTGATTTGTACAATTAACTTTAGAGGTTTTTGAGCAAGAAATTCAGGGTGCTTCAAAAACATCTTCAAGTGCTCAAAACGTTGCTTTTGTTTCATAAAGCAAAAGCAGCACTAACAAGGTTAAGTCTGGTTTTACTGGTGCCTACAGTACATGCACTCCTTCTACTTCTTCAACCAATGTTCCTGAAAAAGAAGTTCTTGCTGGTTTTGCTGATGAAGTAATCTATTCCCTCTTTGCCAAACAAACAGAGGATTTGGACTTACTTCATGAAGATTTGGAACAGATTGATGATGTAGATATTGAAGAAATGGACATCAATTGGCAAATAGCAATGATTGCTATTCGAATGAAGAAGTTCTATAAGAAGACAGGAAGGAGAGTTCGCGTGGATGGAAAAACGCCTGTTGGTTTTGACAAAAAGAAGCTTGAGTGCTTCAATTGTCACAATACTGGTCACTTTGCTAGGGAATGTACAGCAAAGGGCGGATCAAGATGGAATAAATAAAAAAAAAAGAAGAGAGGACATTCTCCTTATCAACATCAAGAAAGCGGGGAAGCAAGAGAAGAATCGATGGGTTTGCTGACATTGGATGATGGGATTTGTCAATTGGGAGAGCCATACTGAAGCGGGATTGAAACTAATCTTGCATTTATGGCTATCAGCTCAAGCAATGAGTATCTTTGTGTTCTAAAACTTACATTGATTCATATAATAAGCTTAAATTACTGTGTGATGAACAAATGAATCATTTAGGTGATCAAGAAGCACAAAATACTTGCATATAAACAAGCTGTTAAGAAACTAGAAGCTCAACTTGTTACTTCTCAAAAACAGCACCTTTCTCTAAATGAAAAGCTTGCATTTCAAGCTATTGAATTACTTGAAAAGATGGAATAAGCTTAAAGATATTGGAGAATAGGGAAGGAAAGCTGTAATGATAAGGACAAATTGCAGAGATAAACAGTAGATTCATGTACAATTCTTCAAGAATCTTTGGAGTTTATTAAATTCGGCATGGAGTTCAAATGATAAACTGGGCTTAGGGTTTGAAATACAATCTAATGATGAGGTTCTAAGTTATGAGGAAGAAATGAATTCTTTTGTCTTTAGGTGTTCAAAAGAGGATTCAATAGGAAAGCCTTCATACAGTAGATTTACAAAGACCAATGACTTTAAAGGAGTCCCACCTCCTTTAAGTGGAGATTATACTCCTCAACCACAGGAGGAAATTGATGCTTTGTATATTTATGGCAAGAAAGGTCCTCAAAAACCTGAAATTAGTGTGTCAGATGAAAATTCTTCTGAGCATTCTACCTGTCAATCCAATGACAGTGAAGGATCTTGTGAAATATTTGAGCACTCTTTTGAGTATGTATCAGAACAGTTTTGATGAACCTAATGAGATGTCTTAAGTCAAGTGAAGTAACAAATGGAAAGATGGTCTGTTTTCTAATAACGAAGTTGAACCTAGTTGTGTCTCACACATAAAAACTCCTAGGCAACCACTCAAAGATAAAGAAACACATCAAGTTAATAGGAAGAATTGGAATGATATGATGGAAAGAGAACTAGGGGATGGTTACTCTTTTACAAAGAAAAAATGTTTTGTTTGTGGTAGTCTCAATCACTTGATTAAAGATTGCGACTATTATGAAAGGAAAATGGCTAGGGAAGCTGAGGAAAAGAGGGTGGTTAATACTGGTAATGGGGTGACAAAACCAGTTTGGACAAATGCAAACAGAATTAATCACTCTAATAATTTTGTTCCTAGATCAGTACAACTTAATACTTGTAGGCCAAAGTTTAATTCTGTTCGGCCTAATATTAATACTGGTAGGACAAATATTAGTTCTGGTAGGCCTAAAGTTAATTCTGATAGGCCTAAAGTTAATACTGTTAGTCCTAAAGTTAATTCTGTTGGCACAACCTCAAACAGTATGAGTCCCAAAAGACCACAGATGGATCAAATTAATCAAAGAAGGGATTTTTCAAAATCATATTCATCTGTAAGAAGACCTTTTGCAAAGTCTACAGCACAAATGGCTCATGCTAATGCTGTAATGGGAAGTTGGGGATCTGCTGTTAAGTCCTCAGCAAGTTATAATTGGAGGAACTCTAGGCCAAACTTCAATTATAACAGTGGACCTACTTTTATTAGAACTGTGAATGCTAATGGTCCACAAGGCAGACCCAAGCCTGCAAAGGCCTGGGTCCCTAAGAGAAACTAATTTCTCTTATTCATGTGCAGGAACATCCACTGAAGAACTATGGTTAGATAGAGTATATCTTGTGAGTGGATGCTCAGGGCACATGACAGGTAACAAGGATCAACTAGAGGATTTTGAAGAATTCAATGGGGGATCTATTACCTTTGGAGGTAGCAAAGGCTACATCTCTGGTAAAGGTAGAATTAGAGTAGGCAATTTAGATTTTAACAGTGTGTCCTTTGTGAAAGAATTAGGGCACTTTAACCTTTTCTCTATATCACAAATTTATGATAAGCAGCATAAGGTTCTTTTTACTGAGACTGAATGTCTTGTGGTGTCCTCTGACTTTAAGATGCCTGATGAAAATCAGATACTCTTAAAGGTCCCTAGACATCACAACATGTACAGTTTTGACATGAAGACACCTTCTCCTGCTAAAGGTTTTGCCTGTTTGCTTGCTAAGGCCACATCTGATGAAATCTAAATTGTGGCATAGACGGACTGGGTCATATCAAATTTAAAAATCTAAAAAACTTGTGAAGGGAAACCTTGTAGCGGTTTACCTTTCCAAGGTTTTTCAAAATGACCAACACATGTGTTGCTTGCATCATGGCAAAAAACATTAAGCCTCTTGCAAGTCCAAGTTAGAAAGACTGATAACCAAGGCCACTCAACCTTGCGGTAATGGATCTTTTTGTCCCACTTTTGTGAGAAGCATAAATAATGCAAAGTTATGGCCTTATATCACTGATGATTGCTTCAAGAATTTTGTTGGGTTATTCTTTTTGGCCTCTAAGGATTGAAATAGTGGCACTACTTAGCCACTTTATTTAGGCAGATGAAAAACCAGTTTGTCATAAGTTAAGATCATTAGGTCACGATAATGGCCACTGAATTTTAAAAAAAAAAAAAAAAAGAATAGAGATATGCTTGATTTTGTAGCAACAAGGGGATTAAACAAGAGTATAGTACTCCAGAAACTCCACACAAAAGGAGTTGCTGTGGAGATGAATAGAACCCTAATTGCGACTGCTAGAACTATGTTTAAGGGGGCAAGATTTTCACTCATTACCAACACTTTTTGGGCAAAAGCAGTTAGTATTGCTTTGCTATACTTTTATAGGGTAAGAATGACAAACCTCAAAACAAACTCCTATGCGCTTTTAGTTTGGCACAAACCAATTTATTAGACTTCTTAAGATTTTGGGTGTCATGTTACCTTTCTAGATACTCTTAGTGTGCTGGCAAGTTTGATGGAAATCTGAGGAGGGATTCTTTGTTGGTTACTCACTAAAATAGCAAGCCTATAGGGTTTATAATTTTAGTAACCAAAAGAGTAGAAAGTAAATCTCATGTTAATTTTCTTGAAGATAACCCAATGTCGAAGGAGTAGGATATAGACTGGATGTTTGATATTACTATCTTACTGACTATATGAACTATATTCCTATGTCTTTGGGTATCAGCTATCCTAATCGAGGTACTTCTGAAGTAACTAACAGTGCAGGTACTCCAACATCTATTGCTTCTGGGGATAATGATGATGATAGTGAGCTTATTGTTATGGTTCAAGCATGTAAGGATTCCTGAAGAAAAAGAGTATCAAGGACTTCTTCCAATAAATGCAAAGACAAATGATTTATCTACTGACTCTTAGAAGAAAATCTACGATTCATGCTATTAGAAGAGGAGAGTTGGAAAAATTGCCCTAAAGCATTTAGGACAGTCCCTGAGAACAACACTACCAGTACTCCTCAGTTTAATACTTGGGTAGTCACACAGTTAATATCTGGTTGGCTTGAAACATGATGACTCACTTATGCCAGAGCTAGAAATCTTTCATAGCCTAATGACAGATTTTTGATGACGGGGGCAATCTTATGTTGAGGAAGGGTGTGGTTAACTAATTTCAACAGTCTTCCTACATAAATTGAAGTCAGTCCTACTCCTACACTTAGGATTCATAGTATTCACCCAAAAAGTCAAATACTTGGTGATCCTAAGTCAGCTGTGCAAACAAGGAGCAAAGTGCAGAACAAATCAGGAGCTCATGCTCTTTTCAGTCATATTCACAAGCAGCAAAGAAATAATCACAAAGATCAACAGCATTGTTTGTTTGCTTGCTTTTTACTTCGAAGAACCTATGAAGATTGCTGAGGCTCTAAAGTTGAACAGTTAGGGTTTAAGCTATGCAAGAAGTAACTGTTACAGTTCAAGTACAACAAAGTATGGGTTCTGTAGATCTACCTTATGAAATGAAGGTGATTGGCACCAAGTGGGTCTACAGGAACAAAAGAGATGAAAGAGGTGTGGTTGTGAGAAACAAAGCAAGATTGGTGGCCCAAGGGTACACACAGGAAGAAGGTATTGACTATGATGAGGTTTTTGCTCCTGTGGCAAGAATTGAAGCTATCAGGTTGTTTTTGGCCTTTGCCTCATTTATGGGGTTCATAGTTTACCAAATGGATGTTAAAAGTGCTTTTCTGTATGACACTATAGATGAAGAGGTTTATGTCTCACAACCTCCTGGTTTTGTTGATCCTGATCATCCAAATAAGGTTTTATAGGTGGTCAAGCTTTGTATGGATTGCACCAAGCCCCTAGGCTTGTATGCTACTTTTATCAACATCCTTGGAAAGCATGGATACAAGAGGGGCACAAGTGACAAGACTTTATTCATTAAAAGAGACAAAAAGGATATCATGTTGGTTCAAGTGTATGTGGATGATATCATTTTTGGATACCAACAAGTCTTGGTGTGCTGAGTTTGAAGCCTTAATGAAGAGCAGATTTCAAATGAGTTCCATGGGTGAGCTCACATTTTTCTTAGGTCTACAAGTCAAGCAGAACAAGGGAGGAATCTTCATCTCTCAGGACAAGTATGTAGCTGAAATACTCAAGAAATTTGATCTTGTGAATGTGAAAGCTGCAATAACACCAATGGAGACAAAGATGCCTTTGACAAAGGATGAGGAAGCTTTTGATGTAGGGATGTTACACTTGTACCGATCTATGATAGGTTCCCTCATGTACTTAACTGCTTCTAGACCTGATATTATGTATGCAGTATGTGTTTGCTCACGTTTTCAGGTAACTCCAAAGATTTCTCATCTCAATGCTGTCAAGAGAATCTTCAAGTATCTCAAGGGCAAACCAAACTTGGGCTTATGGTATCCTAGGGAATCACCCTTTGACTTGGAAGCTTTCTCCTGATAGGGGGACTATAGAGGGTCCAACCTTGACAGGAAATCAACAATAGGTGGTTGTCAATTTCTTGGACAAAGACTTATCTCATGGCAATGTAAGAAACAGACAATTGTGGCCACTTCAACAACTGAAGCTGAATATGTAGCTGCTGCAAATTGCTGTGGACAAGTATTGTGGGTTCAAAATCAATTGTTGGACTATGGTTTCAATTTTATGAATACCAAAATCCACATTGATAATGAAAGCACAATCTGCATTGTGAAGAACCCTGTTTATCACTCCAAGACAAAGCACATCGAGATTCGTCACCACTTCATAAGAGATTGTTATGAGAAGAAGCTCATAAGTGTGGAGAAGATCCACACAGACTTTAATGTAGCTGACTTGTTGAACCAAACCATTTGATGGACCACGGTTTAATTACTTGGTGGTTAGCATTGGTATGATCAACCCATAGCAACATTTAAGGGGAGGCTGTGTTGTATAGTTTGTTTAATTCTAGTAGCTAAGTTACTCATTATACTGTCTTTGTGATACTTGGTCGTTATTAGAGTTAATTCTGGTAGTTTATATGGTAGATATTTAAGAGTAATTCTGTTAGTTATATGGTAGTTAAGTTAGAGTTATTTGGGTAGCCTAATTTTTATTAATTTCTGTCTATACAATATTTCTTGCAGTATGTTTTTTCTTTGGTTTTCGATAATTTTGCTAGGCTAGCTTGATGAAATGGAGGCGTGCCAGGTTTAACAATTGACCATTATTCATACATACTTAATTCTGGTTGAAAAAGAGTTAATTCGGGTTGACTCTTAATTAATTCTGTTTGACCAAATTAAGTCTGGTAGTGTAAATTGTTAATACTGGTAGGTTATTGTTAATGCTGGTTGCGGGAAAATTGACTTTTTCTGTTTTATCACTGTTTAAATGTTACCGTTAGAGATTTTTACGGCGCAATAGTCGTAAATCCGTAAGCTATATATAGATTATAATGTTGATTATCTTTCTAACTTTTGATTTTTATTGCTATCTCCTTTCCTTTTCTAAGTAAAAATTTCTTTTTATAACGAAAAATAGTCAAGATTCTGTACCAGCATCTACCATCTCAATCGCATCAAAACCCAAGTACTTAATACGGTTGTCAAATGGCTCAATTGAAATATTGTGACAAACACAATCAAGTGGGGTTTCTGAGCAAGCCTGACGAGAGTGCTGGGTTTGCTGAGATAGTGGACTTTCTTCGAGGTTCTAACCTCAGGTATGCCTTAACCACTAATCCAACTATCTATGACTCTCTTGTAAAACAATTTTGGCAGAGTGTTATCGCAAATACTAAAGCTGATGGGTCTCTAGAAATTAATGCAACCATTGATACCATAAGGTACACAATCTCTGAGGCGTCAATTGGGATTCACTTCAATTAGTATGACGCCACAGGAATAACCATGTTGCCAAATGCTGACCTTTTTGAGGGAATGGGGCAAATAGGGTATCCCACTGATGGAACCTTTACCTTTTGGAAGAGTTTCTTCACACCACAATGGCGATTTTTAGTCCATCATCTTTTACATTGTATAAGCTCTAAGAGTGGTGTATGGGATCAATTCGGTAGCAATATTGCTACTGCTTTGATCTGTCTATCCACTGGTAGAGTTTATAACTTTTCTAAACTTATTTTTGATGGTATGGTGGCAAATTTGAAGAGCAAGACAAAGTTTTTGATGTATCCTCGTTTTCTGCAAATGATTTTAAATATTCAAACAGAAAACAAACACCTTTATCTAGCTGTGAGCCTGACCAAAAAGATTTTTGGGAATATGAAAGGGGTTTTCAGGGGGACAAGACCTTTATTGCCTTCTTTGTTACTTTGCTGCTACTAACCATGCTGGACAAGATATGCTGCTGTGGCTCAATCCAACCATCCTATCAACACCTCAAGTACAAACATCAAGCAACCTTACTTCACCACATATCCCTACACCTACACCACCACATATCCCTACACCTACACCACCACCTATCCCTACACCTAAATCACCACCACCAATACCGGAGACTGAACCTACACCAGATGAGCACATCTATGAGGAGCCATCTCCTGTCCACCATCACTTCTCACCCCCACAAGAACAGGCTCCAAGCCAAATGCCTATGGATGATCTACTTCATGCAATTCCTAAGTTGATTTCAAGAATTGATAGCCTGGAAATGGATCTCAAACAAACCAAGCTGACCATGGGAAATGCCATAGTGAAGTTAGTCAAGAAGGTGAAGAAGTTGGAAGGGTTTCTGAAAAGGAGGAATTTGGTTTTGACAGATTCTGAAGAGGAAGAACCTGAGGTTCAGGGGAGGAAAAGTCAAGATGATCCTCTAGATTCTTCAGTACAACAAGGACTGGTTACTCCTCCTACAACAAGAGTAAACACTTCAGGGGAGGAACAAGTGGAAGAAATAAGTCCAAACACTCTTGAAGCAGCCTCAAAAACTCTCTCAAAGGTTGCCTCTTTGAAGTCAAAGTCTATTGACAAGGGAAGGAGATACAAGAGAAGAAAAGAGACTAAAGGGAAGAAGGTAGTCTCAAGCTTGGATTTTCAAGAAGAAGTTAATGCTGGTGCTGAACAGGTTAATACTGCTAGTGCTGAACAAGTTAATACTGCTAGTGGAGTTAATACTGGCAGCATTAAACATAGTACTGGTGATGAACAACTTAGTACTGGTGATGAACATGGTAGTACTGTTGGTCAAGATAAAGGACAAAGAGAAGGAAAAGCTCCCATGATCAGTGAAGAAACTCCAAAGAAGTCAAAGGAACAAATTTTACAAGAAGAAGCTAGCCTTGCAGAAGCAATAAGATTGGATTCCTTACAGAAAGAAGAGGAGGCTAAGCAAATACATTTGGATTCTCTCCTAGCACAAAGAATTGCAGAAGAAGAAGAGTTAACTGAGCAACAGAAGAAAAGAAAAGCTCAGGTTCAGTTTGAAGCTCAGCATTACACAAATGAAGATTGGGATTTGATTAGAGCAAAGATTGAAGGCTAATGCGCATGAGTGTCAAAATTAGCATGCAGGGAAGTAAACTTCAAGGAGAAGATTTTGCAAAGAAGATGGTTGATCTTGTGATCAAAAGAAAGAAGTATTTTGCTAAAGAAAGAGCTAAAGCTAAAAGAAACAAGCCCATGACCCAATCTCAGCTGAAGACTTATATGATGAACTACTTGAAGAATCAAGGGACTTGGAAGTTAACTCAGCTGAAGAAATTGAGTTTTGAAGAAGTCAAGGAAGAATTTGACAAGCTTGTGAAACAGATTGAGTCCTTTGCTCCAATAAGTTTTGAAGCCACTAAAGCCAGTTTGAAAAGATTTGGTGAAGAGCTTCAGACAAAGACTCCAAAAAGACTGAAAGAAAATAAAGATGATGAAGCAAAGGATGATGAACCAACAAAGAAGTCTGGAAAAAGAAGAAAGCAAATGGCAAGGAAAGGAATGCATGCAAGTGTTGATAAGAATAACTCTGAAGATTCAGATAAGGTTGGTGAGCAAAAAGAGTCTACCACAGGTACTAAAACTCCAATTAATCCTGTTCCTGTAGCTATGAAAACACCTAGTGTAGCTACCTATAAGATTATTAAGCAAGGAGAAAAAGGAGTGTATCAAATTGTTAGGGAAGATGGAACAGATATAGTCTATATTAATTTTGGTGCTATGTTGAAATCTATATCTAGAGATGATCTCACTGAATTGTATAGGATTGTAATGAATAGATATGGGATGAATGGACCAGAGGATAAGTTAGAGAAGGGATTCTAGAAATGTTTAAGAACTATGTTTGAAGAACCTCTTTTTTTTTTTTTTTTTTTTTTTTTTTTTTTTTTTTTTTTTTTTTTTTTTTTTTTTTTTTTTTTTTTTTTTTTTTTTTTTTTTTTTTTTTTTTTTTTTTTTTTTTTTTTCTTTTTTTTTTTTTTTTTTTTTTTTTTTTTTTTTTTTTTTTTTTTTTTTTTTTTTTTTTTTTTTTTTTTTTTTTTTTTTTTTTTTTTTTTTTTTTTTTTTTTTTTTTTTTTTTTTTTTTTTTTTTTTTTTTTTTGTTTTTTTTTTTTTTTTTTTTTTTTTTTTTTTTTTTTTTTTTTTTTTTTTGCACAGATTCTATATGGAGGAAGTTAGGACAACAAAGATTATAAGTGGAGATATTTCATGATACTTGTAGAGTACATTGCTTGAACTTAGATTTGGATGTTTATATGTTATCTGAGAGAAAATATCCTCTATCTGTGAGGGTGTCAACTATGTTGAAATAAAGCTTTTGGATGGAAGATGAGTGAGGTTTGCTATAGAGTGTTGGAAAAATGATGGAAAAAACAGCTGGCTTTAGGATAAGTAGTGAAGTTTGTTAGTGAAACTAGGATAGAAGATGAGAAGGAGAACACTGGTGGTGGTTGCTATGCTCTAACTCGAACAAATGGGTTATCAGTCCCAGTTAATCAAATAAGAACTAGGCTAGTCGAAGATGCAAACGCTCTTGGTATAAAGACTTCTATTCCGTTCTATGGTTGACAACTTGCAAATATGATATATGGTCTTCACTCAGTATATCTGTTTAAGTGAAGAGTTGGCTAGCCCACAAGTTTATGGCTTGTGGTAAAGGCTGTAGAAAAACCATAACTAGTCCATAAGATTATGGCTTATGGTAAAGACAATTTGCAAATCCATATTAGATGGTTGACACTTTACCAAAAAGTGGTTGGTATATCAACTCTACAAGTTTTCATGTACAAAGAGTGACATGGTTATCAATCCACCATTAGGAATTTACCTTTTTAGGTGCCAAAGGAGTGACTAGCCCTAAGCAAACAGCTATAGGTAAAGGCATATCAAATCCGTTTATGGCTGTAATGGTTTGCCAAAAACCATATGGTATTCAACTCACCAATGTTTCAAGTACTAGGTTGAAATGGTTTTCAGTTAACCATGGACATACACTTCTGGTGGCCAAAAAGGGACTGGACTACTCCTGAGTTAATGACTAACGGTAAAAGGAGACATAATTCCAATTTAAAAATTTTCAATTTTCACCTCTCACAGGAGTTAACACACCTGGAAGTGATGAGAATTAGTCTGAAAACTCTTTGATTTGATGTACAAGTTGTCAATGTGGCTGATCTTAATGGTTTGCTGAGACGCCTTGAAGAATAGAAAAAATATAAAAAAAAATATAAAAAAAAAAAAAAAAAAAATAAACAAAATAAAAAATTGCTGCAAAGATACAAGAAGACTTGAAGTGTTGCAGATCAAGAACAACTTGAAGATTTCTATTTACAACATCCTCAGGAAGCTTAAAGTATTTAAAGATCAAGAATGTTTTGAAGGAACTTGAAGTTCACAAGTGAAGATCAAGTTAGGGGAGGATTGTTGGGAAAATAGATTGTAACAGACTTAATACTGGTAGTATAACAGTTAAGTCTGGTAGTTATAGTTAGTTCTGTTAATATTGAGTTAATACTGGCAGTACTAAGTTAAGTCTGACAGTACTAAGTTTAGTCTGGGTTGTCTTAGCTAGTACTAAAAGTTAGTACTGGTCGTTAGTAATTTGTTCTTAGTCTAAATGCTGATTATGTAACAGAATAGTAATAGTTATATTTAGAGATATATTTGGAGCATATCTTAGGAAATGATGTGTATTTATCCTTTGACGTTTGTAAAGCCCATTAGGTTTTCCTTGGTGTATAAGAGGAACCCTAAGGCTCAATGTTATGTACGTTTTGATTAAAAAAATATCAATAGAAGCATAGAGCTTAATAGCATTATAGTATTGTCGTTTCTTCTTTACTCTTGTGTTAAGATTCCGCATTAACACTTGATAATTCATAGTCAGTGTCTCTCATATAGTTGATTTGGATTTATCCAAGTTATCTATCGTCTTACAAAGGCTAGTTAGATCCTAAACCAAGGACCTACATTTTATATTTTATATTTATTTATATTTATATATTTTAAATATATTTTAATTTTTATTTTATATATAGAAAATAAGGATAAATGGATAATAGATTATTTTTGGTTCAGATAGATAAGTACGACATACTTTAGGAAAAGTGCGCTGGTTTTTTTGGGTTTGGATAGAGTGCGGCGTACTTAGGAAAGGTACGCCGGATTTTCTGGAAATTTATGTTTTCGATTGTTAATTTTTTTCTTATGTTTCAAATTATAACGAATAAGTAGATAATGCAAAGATGACAATAAGAAAATAAAAGCAACAAATGCAATAACAAAAATTAAAACAAGATGAAAACTAATGTTTTTGGTTTTTTTCGAATATGATAAAAAAAACTAAATATTTACAATAAACAAGCATATATAGATAATTCAAATGTGATCGATCCTAAGATAGTAGTTGGGGTTTTTTGAAACAATTTGAAACAATCACAGAAAGTGCGGCGGTTTTTAGGTTAAAACCGGCGTACTACTGGTTTACGAGTCAAAAATTTAAATGAAAGCAGGGTAAGTGCGGTGCACTTCAAAAGAAGTACGGCGTACTTGCAGACACAAAATGAAGAATTCAGGTTTAAGCAAACAAGTAGCACCAAAAACAAGCGACAAACTGATAACAACTTAAAACAATTCTCCGACAACGACGCCAAAAATTTGATGTGTGTTTTACAAGTCTTAAATTTATAATGCTAGAAATACCGATTTTTACTAAAAACACAACACGGGCAAGTATACCCTTTCATATGTAATATAGCTTTAGGTAAGTCCAGGTCGTCCCAAGAGAATTGTAGTTTTCACAGTTTGTAATTAAGGTGCTAAGGCTAAAATGATTGTCAATTATCAAAATAACCAAAACGTGCATATATCGAATATTATAAATAAAGCAATAAAAGAATGATTCAAGCAAATGGTTAAAGCATGTTTGTTTAGGAAATGATCACTAATACATAGAAGTGTTTAGGATAGTGTTTACAAGTTTAGAGAATAAAGATATCACGAGTTACAAATCATTTCGACCTTTAAATGTAACAAGTGAATATACAAGTTAATAACAACGAATCCTTTCGGCCTTTATACATTATTATAACCAATATAATAAGTGGAATGATAGAACATATTTATAAAAGAACCCTTTCGGCCTATATTCTAATATAAAATATGTTTCACCAATTCAATAAACATATATCCAAACACTACATATCAGAGATCACATGTCGCTTAAACAAACACAAGATGATTACTCCATGATCAAAGAATTAACAAAACACATAACATTCATCACGAATTCAGTAAAGATCATATTCAAAGGATAAACAAGATTTATACCAACTTCAAGAGCAAATGTTTGATGATTTCACAAGTTCTCCCAACAAAAACTTTATTATATTCAAAGTAAACCCGAAAACTATGAACAATTCTATCACAATAGCTTATAACTTCGAATTACACTTCACTAATACTTCCTTGGATGGATTAACACCTTGGAATATTGATGAACTATAAACAAGTTCAACCAAATTCCCCAATAACTTCTCCTAACTTTGATTCTACTTGTTGTGATGATTGTGTTACCAAGGGTGGTTTAGATCAAAGATTTGGTAGACCTTTATCACCAAAAATCCCTATTCTAAGTGGTATACATGAAAGAGATTGATGTGTGTGAGAATATGTGAAATGGGAGAGCCAAACGATCTTTTTATAGGCATTTTGGGGTCTGAAAACCGACATATTTATTTAAAAGTGCGCCGCACTTTGTCTATGTTGGTTTCATTCATTAATACTACAGAAGTGTGCCATACTTTTTAGGATGTGCGGCGTACTTGGTACATTTTCAGTTTGTGACATTTTCTCTAAGTTGTAGATAATTGTTTCTCGGTTGCGTGGCCGCCTGAATCGCATCAAGTGGAGTTTGTATGCTCAAGATATGGCCAAAACAGTGGACAGGTGTCGGGAGATTTTTAACTTGACTTTTCTTCTTCGTTTAAGCTCTATATCTTCGTGGATTCTTTTTTTTCTTCCTTGACACGTCACATGAACCTATAATAGTAAATATACTTGATTAAGTACCGAAAGTTCTTATTTTTAACAAATAATTATATATAAAAGCATAGATAACGCATTTAGAAATATGTATAATTTCAGCATTAGCACCCCTTAAACTATATTAATGAAATTTACACATTGTTCTTTCTATCTCTATAGGAACCTCACCACATGACATCATAGACGAAGTAGCAAAAACCATTGTCACAACCATGGCTGCCCACAAGACAAAAACATCATTACCTCGAAATACAACAAGTGAGCCCACATCAACTGAAACAAAACCAATGCCAGCAAAAAGATCCCTTCTACAACTATCATCATAGGAAAAGTGATTGGTTAACTCGATACATAGCGTGTGTACAAGATCGTGATACAATCTTCCTTTAGATTGTTCTTGGATTGTTTTCGTATAAACCCTAATTAGGGTTCTTGGAGATAATCCTTAAGCAATTTGATTCTTGTTCGGGCTAGAATCAAAAGGTATGTAACCCTAATTCGGTTAATTATTCAAACATGTTATTTGATCCTTTTTTTTGCTTTCGCTATTCTATGCTTTGATGTTATGGTTTAATATAATTGTTATGAAAGTGTAAAACCATCATATATATATATATAATATAAATATATAATAAGTAGTCCCAAAATATCAATAATAAGAGAGAGATAAGTATTCCATAAGGTTTTTAAAAGGAAATTTACTTTTACCAAAAGTAAAACCCTAAAAAAACTTCCTGAGTCGTTTCCCGACGAGGTGCGAATTTGAAAATCGAGGTAACGTTTGTGGAACAATGCTTGAATATCACAAATTGGGTTTGTTTTCCTATTTCTACAAATATAATGCAAAAACAAATAAGGAAAAACTAAAAACTAAAGCAATTAAGGCTAAAACACGAAAAATGTTAACGGGATCCTAAACCCGTTCTTTAAAAACCTAAAATCTACAAATTTAACCCTACAAATGCAAATTTAATTTTTAACAGTCCTAAATGATAAAATAAATTTTTCTAAAAAAGAATTATATTTTTTTGACTTTTATTTAATTTATTATGGATTAAAAACATTTTTAATCTAAATTAAATATTAAAAATATTAAACTAATTATAAAAAATCTGAAAAAATTACAAAAAGTACTTTGAAGAAGGCTAATCCTATGAAAAATAAAACAGGGCCAACAACTTATCTCAATAAGCTGTTAATAAGCAAAAAGGGGCTTAAAGCTAAAACTGGTTAAAAGGATGTTAACAATTAGATATCACTAACAAGAGACAATGATCCAGAGGTCGATAGGGATTAAACAAATAAGTTTTCATTGTATTATTTAGTAAGAGAAAGGAAAGATGTGTGTTTTCTAGAGAGAGAAACACACACACCTTATTACAAGTAAAATGAATCATCACCCTTCCATGGAAGTATGGAGGGGGTATTTATAGTCCTAGTGACACCTAACTATTGTAACTTGTCATTATTAGTCCCTACGTGTCACGCTATAAATGAACTAATGTAATTCAGGATATGTCACCATATTTTAAGGCTAACAATCTTCCCCCAATATGTGGACACATACGAAATTACCTACAATGTTCCTATCAAGTACAATTACAATAAAATAAAGTCTTCCAAAGCATTTCCAAAGTTGAAGATGTCTTCTGAGTTCTCCTTGTCTTGAAACTTGTACTCTAGCTTGGATCTTCATTGTCTTTACTTGTTCTAAAACCATTGTAGTATGCATGAACTGGATTAACTTCCCCCCAATTCATGTAGCATGTCTTGAAAAGCTTTCTTTATAGACTCCTTTTGGCGAAGTTTCTGAATCAACTTCCCCCCAAACCAACATCCCTATCTTAAGCAGATTCTGAAACTTTGATGTAGCTTGAACAATCTTCTACTTGTCATTGACGTGCACAGCGGAAGTTTATAGAAGTCAAACCGCACCAACGACCACTACTTCTTGTCATTAGGGCTTGGTGAATATTCATTCGGGGGTACATGCGAGAAATCAATAACAATTCTTCTCACGTATGCAGAACACTTCATAAACCATACTTAGTAAAGTAGTATACACTACTTCCCCCTGGAAGTTAACATGGTAACATCAAAGTCAACTAAGTCCCGGATGTACACATTTCCCCCCATGATGGTTGCGAACTCTCGGAAGCATCATTGTCGTGTACGTCCATATACTCGAGAAGTTCTTGTCATAAGCACAAATCTTGATTTACAAAAGAATCATTACCGTCTTGACTTCACAAACCGTAGAGGAGTTGAAGCAAGAATCAAGAACACTTGGTATAATCAAGGTCTTGTGAATGAATGTCATCGAAGAACTTTGAAGATTTTGCTTAGACTGTGAAGTATCGTTGTCTTGGAATAACACAAAAATACCTGTGAGAAGTGCTGATTACATCTCAACCTTTAAACTCTCTGGCTAACTTACCAACCTCGTATTCTGTCGGCTATTGTTGTGATCACTTGGTGAAGTAAACCCGATATACCAAACTTGAAAATGAAGTAAAATCCCCCAAATTTGTTACTTAAGCTTGCACTGTTGTTGATTGAAGAACGGTGCAAGATTAAATCTATAAGTACTCTATACCCAACCAGAAAAGTATAAGAAGTACAACACCTCTTGAAATTATCCACATCGTCTTCTGCGTGTGACACTGAGTACTACAATGTAACTCCTTTAAGTGATAGTTAACCAGGTCTGCAACCAACCACCCCTGACTGCTGGTAACTAGATAATTCAAGTCTCAATCATAACCGTTGTACGTTCAAGCAAGTCATCAATCGATAGATTGGGTTTAAAGAAAAGGGGTAGCAAATAGAAGGTAGTCTTGATGATGAAATAAGTATATGCCTTCGTGAAACCCACTTCAAGCTCAAATAAGGGATACCAAATCAACTCCGTGATCACTAGTCATCGTAGTCCGAATCTTTAGCCGCTTGTCATTTTAGTGAATCTTATTCGGATCGTTTGTAGTGTTATGTATCGTGTTTGTTGTGTTGTTGTTCAAGAATGTCGTTAAACTAGACAAATGTTGTGTTTAGAAAAATCTCAAAAGACAAATCTCAATAGACAAAACGCAGGAGACAAAACACAGTCAAGAAATTCGCCAGAGAGACAAAACGCGGTGATGAAAAACACGACTTTTTTCCACCTAAAAACACCTAAAAATCACCCTTTTGAATATTTTTGTTTGGTTTCTTTTGCACAACTTGATCTTAGAAGGCTATAACAACAATAAGAACACCAACTTTAACACCACAATCGTGAGAATCAAAGAGTGTCAAGAATGAGACCATAAACCTTCAAAAACCAAACTTTTGATCTAATCTAACCAAGAAAACGCACACGCAATCTAGCTAATCATCCCGTGTGCTCTGATGCCAAATGTAGATAACCCATAACACTTTCACTTCATCATGGATACAAGAAAATAAGATGAGAAATATGAAAGAATTTTAGAGAGAGAAAGTAAAGAGAAAAATAAGAAGTGGTTGATTTACTTGCAAAGTTATAAATGAGACCAACACCTCTCCATCCTTGGAGAGGGGTATTTATACTTAAACATAAAGGCTTACTTGCCTTATGTATTTCTACGGGCCAGGCTTGGGATTACTTGGGCTTTCGCCCGATACACGTGACCGGTTAGCTTACATATAAGAGCCCGTTTACCCGTTCTAGCCTATTCCAACGTTACATAATTAAATGACCGAGACGTAATATTCTTAATGAACGAACTTCCATGTTCGACTCAATATTTGAGGCTAACAATCTCCCCCGAAGTGAGTTCATTGTGACACTCCTTTGTGAGATCAATGAGATTGCTTTTGTCGTTAAGCTCTTGTGATCTTTGTCTCTGTCTACGTTGTAGGCTTGTTCCTTCATGCTTTGCGATCTTTGATCTTGAGCCTTTGACATTGTCTTTAGACTTCGTCTTAATGTACGAGATCTTTAAATCTTTATCCTTCCGTCTTGATCGTCTTTGCCGCCTTGCGATCTTGTGTCTTGACCAACATGCTCATACTTTGCATCATCTTGAAAGCTTGCTAACAATCTCCCTTGATAGACTTGATATCTTGAAGGAAGATCTTGTATATCAGAGTTTGTGCGGAAGTCTTTGTCTTTAATTCTTGAGCTTTCATGATTCTTGAATCTTGATGCTTATAGTATGTCTTTGTAGTTTGAGCATGAGCATGTGGTAGTGAATCTGACTCCAGCTAGAATAAGGCATCACCATCTCCATCTTTATATGAATCCTAAAATAAAACAATTAGCAATAAAGCGGGTGGACGAATATGGCTTTGTCATTCGTCCGGATTTGGTTAAATTAACCTTCGGTTTTGTAGGACCGTTTTACAGTATAAATAATGTACCCGTGATTAGGTAGATTCAAAGAATCTCCTTGACAGGGTTTCCAGCTCAAAGTGTTAGATCCTCTAACGCAGATACATTAGATTCACCGCACTTTCTAGTTCTTAATACCGGAACGTCTCAAAGCAGACAACGGGATATGAGTGAATCAGATAGTTACTATCTTTCTGATTAAGTGGTCAATTCATTTACTGAAACAAGTTTGATTCACATTGAATCGAACCATCGTTTCTTTCCAGTTAACACAAGTTCGATTCATATAGAATCTCGCAAGTCACCTTCCAAGAGCTTGTTTGATGCTGGCTCAAGCAGGATTTCCATCTTCATTGTAAATACATAAGTATCACTCAGATGTTCTTGCACAATCACAAGGATAATGCGTAGGACTCTTGTTAACAGCTTGTGAACTTATTGGTGTTCAACAAGTGTTAGTAATGGAATGTGTCCTAATGAGATTTATTTTATTGATCTGTTGGCTCTCGACTCGATTAGTGCGTTTTGGTTTTAGTAGTCGGAGGCCGGAGCAGACTGCCACCTATTCAATATTAACTAACTCGGAGTGAGAAAGTCAATAGAAGTCGTGTGTATATCCGTGACAAATGAGACAAGTTTGAGAGAAACTCGAATAGCTAGGAAGGAATTCATCTTTTTGAAATCCAATAGATTATGTATTAACCCGGTTTCTGCCTAAGGTGTAGGGAGGGCTTCTTTCTTTAGACCCTTTATCCATACATTTCTTTTTAATTCTTCAACCCCTTCAATGCTTACCAAGACGTCATTACTAACACCTTGTTGTGATTGTTCTAGTGTTAGCTCAATCTTAGTCGGCATTATTCCCTTATACTCATTCATCTCCAATCATACCTAAGGACTGCTATTTCTAACTATGGAGTGTCCTTGGGTAGATCCCTCCGGTTCTGGTTAGATCATAGGACAAATGCCTAACCTTACCACCTTATGACTTCAGAATCGTCGTGGAATAAGATGTTGTAGGGTATGAGATCGTAACCATAAAACCTTTTCAGAAGAGTATCAAGCACTTTGAGTCGATAAGATCACTTATTATTTTCAAGATCACATTTTAAATACATTTCTCCCCTTATTTTAAATAATAATTCACTTAGTTTTTGAAATACTTTGTGATTTAAATTTGTCATGAAAATTCCGTGGGGAAAACTTTTACTTAGCATGAATTACATGGAACATAAACTTGCTCCCCCTCGATTTTACATATGTTTGACACCAAAAACAATGATACCAAGTTGTAAAATGAATATAAAATTGAGGGTTAGCATTGTTGAGCACACAATTTTGAAAGATTATGAATTGTCATTGAAGAATTCTTGAAAAATTGTGCTCAACCACTTAATTATCTTATAACAATCAATCTATTTAATAGTCATTATTATTTCTTAGATGTTATTAAGACCTTTTATAATGTGTTGAATACATAAGAATTGTCATGTTATGATGTATCCAACAATCATTAAAAACATTGTTTTTCGAAAAACTCCCCCTCAAACATTGACTCATTTAAAAATGACACCAAATGTAGAATAATTGTCTTGTAAAACAATATGAGGGAAGGAGTGTTGAACACACAATTTTGAAAGATTTTGAATCGTCAGTGAGAAATTCTTGAAAAATTGTGTTCAACTTTTTGAAAAATCAAATGTTAGAAGACTTCTCTTCTAACGCTAAGGATAAGCGCACTTATGCGTACACTCTCCTTTGTCGTTCGGGTCCGAGTTGCAATCTGAGAGTGATTACAAGTCATAAAGAAAAATTAGAAATGACAAACTCCTGTTCGAACTTCATTTACACGCTCGTGTCGATATTAATCAACATTTCTAGGTATGTAAATGTTATCGATTCCAAGAGACATGTCGAGAAGAATATTTTTTGAAACATTTTCTGATTTTTTGATTTTGTATTTTCTTTTTGAAATTTTATATTTTTGTATTTGGTTTTATAAAAAATATTTACATGTTGACCTCAGCATTGTTATGTGATGGTGAAATAGTAATTCCAACTCTTGTCGTGATGTAGCTGTCTTGTCTGCTGGAGGAACAACTTTTGGAACCAGCTTTGAACTAGACGGTTTATTGCTGTGGTCGTGAATTCCAAGTTTTGAACTATTATGATCAGAAGTCATTTTTTTTCATCAGATCAGAATTCCTTGAAGCCCTGGTTTCTGAGATATTAGTCTTTTCAGCAACCAAACTCTGAGTCCTTCCTTTTTAGGATTGAAAGATGTACCTGCACTTAAGTTAATAGTACCTACACTGACATCAAGAGTTTATTCCCCTTCATATTGGTTAGTGATATCTTCATCTGAACCATTTGTGGGATCACTGTCAACCTTGGTTGTGCTGGAGGTGAATATCTTTCCAGTAGGAATCCACTTAAGACCAACTGTCGTGAAAAGTTTACCCGTCGGTTTCCACCTAAGACAAGGAGTCATTGTTTTCTCATGGACAACAGAAGTCTTTTTGATTGAAGACATGTGTCTTTTTTGGATCTTTCTTTCTGGTTTCTTTGCAAAACTTGTTTGCTCTACGGGTATGTATCTTTTTGTTGTCTTATTAGATGGAACCTTAGCACGTGAGTTGACTCCATTCAGGAATTTTGTTACACAAGAATCATGATTGGCATTAAAGACACATTTCTGACATGTTGAGCAAACAAAATGTTTGGATTCAGAAAAACTTCCAGAATTCCTAGAGTGTTCTGCTATGGGCACAGTCTTTGTCGTGACGCAACTACTCTTAGATGCAGGCTAATTCCTAGACTTTTGGTTATTGATCCTTGATAAGTGTAGAATACACATATCCGTTTGTACCTAAAATAACCCAAATAAACCCAAAACAGACCAAAAATGGCCAAAATATGCT